>OMLB01017746.1:10307-25513 GCA_900302555.1 Myripristis jacobus
TGTTTTAACTGACTGATGAAAAATTACAATATTGCACAAAATTGAGCATAGTTGGAATATAAGTGATGACATGAGGGTAAAGGGTTGGATGATGTAATCCTTTAACATGTGAGTGGATCCATGTACTTATGTACGTGTGTGTGTGTGTGTGTGTGTGTGTGTGTGTGTGTGTGTGTCTTGCTTTCTTTTCACTCTTTCATTCATTCATTTTTATACATACAGTGAGAGAGAAAGCGAGAGGGAGTTCACATGCTTCTATTTCAGCACTCTTTGCCCCCCAGTCAATGAGGCAACAGCATCCAGTTTGCTGTGGGCAGCAAACGTTCAGTTCCCATCCACTCTGACACCACAGAATCTCATTTGGGAAACGTCAATATGAAATCTGTTACAATGGCTGTAGTGAGAGGCAACTATTGGCCACTGTTCCAATCAGATTTGAAATGTATCCCTTGTGTTCATGGTAAGCCCCTTGGGTGTTTTGGGGATGTTCAGGTCAATAGGGGATTCTAGCTTGGCTCTTCACCACAAATGATGAGCATGGCATGCTTTAACATTGAACAGAGCACTGGACATGATAAGGGCGGCTGAGACTTAAACAGTGCTGTATTTTTGGAAAAAAGGAGCTGCGTGAAACTGATCAAGATAAAGAGGAGACAAAGATTATCAGAAGGTGGTGATGAGCAGGCCTACCAGTGTTGGGGGTAATGAATAATAAAACAATAATATTACTTTTAGCAGTAAAACAGCAATATAATGTGTTACTAATAGGAATTATCATTAATATTATTATATATACTATGTCAAGTAATAAGATGCCACCTGAAATGAAGTGTTTTAGGCATTCACCATCTCCATGCTACTTCCATCAGTGCGCCAACAGAAAAAAATGCACCCCAAAGAATTTCCTTTTGCCGATGGCTAAGATGGCTTCAGAGTCAGACTCTAAGTTTCTGAAATGGATATCCTCCCATTGCCTTTGGTTTATCAAAGACAAGGACATGCACATAATAGTGAAGTGCATGTCTTGGGAAGCCATGGGAAGTCTCTACAGTGAGAAATAGCAAAAGTAACCTGAAGAAGCATATGGAGAGGGTTCACACTAAGCTAATTGAGAGGGATGGCACTGCGAGCGAGCAGAAGAGAGAGGCTGAGGACGAATGTGTGAGTGAGCTGAGGCAACAGAAGTTGGGTTTCATGAACATGCTTGAACCCAGAGAAATGAGGAGGCTCATGGTGGCAGAGTATGTTGTCGAAGATATGCAGCCACTGTCGGCAGTAGAATCACCAGCTTTTAGAAACTTGTCAAAACCAATCATGAGAAAACGTTGCCATAGAGACCAGGTTATACCTGAGATCACAGCATAATTAGAAACCACTGCTGGATTTGTAATGAACTGCAGTAAACTTGATCTTCTGCATGCGCTTTAATTACCTGCTATGAGACAACACTACATTCTTCCAGTTGGTAATACCTATACTGTGATTATTTTTGCAAAAGTAACACAAAAGTAGTGTAATCAGTAATGCAGTGCTCTACACAGACAGTATTATTGTAAATTACCTTATTACTTTCAAATGAAAGCAACTAGAAACATGTAATACAGCCTATTGCATTTTGAAAGTACCTTGCCCAACACTGCAAAATACAAATAAGGACCCAAAGACATTATACACAGCTATATCAAAATATATGTGAAAAATGCACAGTACAGTGAAAAATTTAGCATTAATTTAAAAAAATTATTTTTCAAAAAGTTTTTTATAATGTAGTTCAGCTGTGAGTGTGGGAAGCTCCTGTAGCTACATGCTGATGATATCATCTCATACTGAAGATCATGAAAACAGATACACACAGACAGCATTAATGACACTGTGGTGCTAACAGGCAGAAACTGAGGCTGGTGTTATTGCCAGCAAGTGTGTGGGTGAACACTGCTGCATGTATTGTTCATGGGTTGGCAAAGCATTGCATTGCTATGAAGAGGGAGCAGCCGAGCAGATGACGAGGGTAATGATGATGAAGATGATGAAAGAAGTAGCCATAAATATTGAACCAGTATAATGATAAATCTTGTATGTTCACGTTGTGAGCTCTGGAGGAACTAAAAGGAAAAATGTTTTTGCAATGTATCTGCAAATAACATGCTAGCAGCTTGGTGATGTGAGCTGATCTCTTAAATTCTAATACATTGTGCAATGAATTATCTATAAGCGGATGAAATCAAACCAAAGCAGAAAAAGTAAAAGAGCACGCTGTAGTTAGAGAATGAAGAAAGACCCTGCTTAAAGTCACAGGCCAACAAACTTCTCTGATAAAATGGAGAAGCTCATTGGCCTGACATTCCCACAAGGTGTAAATTTTGGGGGCGTCAAAGGCAGATCAGCTGTGTGGTAACAAAAGGTAAAACAGCTTTTTTTTCCAGAGGGCATTATTCTCAATGTATAGTTATCTAAATAAGCCTAAGCATTTTATGATGCATATTTTTTTTATATAAAAATAATATCTGTTTTTGCATATTACAAAGCATTTTTAGATAGCTCATCAAGTCGGCTAGTTTTTTGGTTAACGCACAACTGGTCTACACAACTAAAAGACTATGAGAAAGACTATAAGCCAGGTGATTTTATATCACGATAAAATTTATTACCCATATTGCGCTGGCAAAGGGCAAATGCCAGAGTCTTGGTGTTGATGCTTCACATTTGTAGTACATCATAAAAATGTCAAATGAGTGGCACAGGTATGTAAAATAAAAGCATTTCCCAATAATGTCACCAAGCCATATCTTTTGTTTACCTGTAACGGAAGGTGTATTATTCAGTGTATTCACTTTCCTTCAGCATGCCAGTTGCAGGCACTTCAGCTCACTTACACTTTGAGGCAAAATTAAGCACGGTGTTAGCAGGCATCCATTAGCTGAAGGTCAGCTGGTCCAAACAAACACCATGCGCATTTCGACACCTCAACGAGGTGGCAAATTTTGTCTTCCCCACTGAATCTTAAGCATGCTGCTTGGATTCATACAGGCAGCACTCTTACCTTTAAAAAATTCAAACTACATAACCATCGGTGCAAAAAATAGTTTTAATTGCATGATAAGTGTTCCCGGCTTAACAGATATACCTGGCAAGTGTGCACTGTATTTTTTATTACATTTGAATTATGTAAATCCAAAGGTATAAAAATAAAATTTGCTGTAGTTTTATTCCTCTTGCCCTTCTTATCACCTTCTCATCTCATGTGTTGCTGTGACCTTTCTGCCTTTAGCCAGTCCCTGTTTCTAGTAATAGCCAGCCTACATATGCTTCATGTGCTACTGGGTGTTGGCATGGCTTAAAGAGCCTCGGGGCATAGAACCATGCCTCTTTCTGAATATATACCGTAGTGAGACTATAGGGAGTCCGTCCTAGGTGAAGGATAAATGTTTCAGCAGAAACACCCTGGAGCATTCAGAGCCTGGCTGTCATAGATGTCTTCCTCCGTTCCCTTGATGCACTTGGTTTTGTTCCTGTGTGTGTATGATGTGTGTGAGTGTGCATGGTGTGTGTGAAATGTACAAATCTTTACTTCTCGTGTTCCCAGAAATTTTATTACTGGCTTGTCATTTTGTCATTTAAAAATTGATGCCCATTCCCTTCATAAGAGAATCAGTTAAACACCTAAATTAGATATTAGTGTGTGTATTCTTATAGTCTGCTTATGGGGAGCAGTTTGCTTCACAAGGGCCAAATGAGGGTAATACTGTGTGTTAAGGGTTAGGTTTAGGTTTGCATAAGGTTTAGATTTATGTATGTACTGTAGTGATGATGGTTCAGTTTCAAGTTAGGTGGAAAGCAGTGCAAGGTCCTCCTAAGTATAGTAATACAAACGTAAGCATGTGTATGACAGTGTGTGTTAAAGCAGGTATTCACTTGACTGCTCCTTTCTGGCAGCAAAGCCTGTCAGCCATGCACTTGTGGCAATACATCCCTGCATTAACATAAGCCCAAAGGGGAGTCACTTTTCTCCTAGCCTTTATCTCAAGATCTGAAATATTAAAGGGTCAGCTAATGAAATTTGCTGATGTATAATCATTCTTTACAGGATCTTCATTAAAATATAGACTGCATTCCTGCTTTGTGTTATTTGTTACTGAAGAGCAGGACCCAGATTTCATTAAAAGCCACCTGCATTGTAAATCACAGCTTAGTGAGAAAGCTGCGCAGCAGGACTCTTTTCTGAAACAAACCAAAAAAAAAGTCAGTCTGAATAAAAACTTTCAGACTAAAACTTTGAACAATATGTAAATTGGAAACTTGTGAGAGAATTGAAAATGTCCCTTGTCACCTCAGTGCTTAGACAGGAAAGGAAGGCTACTTGCTTTAAGGACTGATTCAGTATATCAAACACACCAACAGCTTTGTTTGTTGGAGGCATGCTGGTAGATACTCCCGACAAAATATACTCAAATGTATAGATTTTTTTTCTCTGTGTAGGTAGCAGAGGCTACTTTCCAAGCTCACAGCAGGCTAACCTTGCACATGAAGACGAGTTCATTGTTGAAACAGAGAGAATGTTCAACATTAAAATGTCTCTGTAGTAATGTCTCACTTCTCATCCAAGAAGTGTCTTTAGCATTCAGAACTGGGACCTTAACACTCAGCTGTAAACACTGAATAAGCAAAAAATAAATACATTAATTAATTAATTAAAAAAACAAAAAACACTGAATAAGCACCAAATTTGACAGCTGAATCTTTGTAGATCTCATCATTGCACCCATGATGATGATACTTCAGACTGAGGTGCCAACAATATGGAAGCATGACATCTGACGTCTGCATTTTTCACATCATCTTCCTGACTCTTTCATGAATTATGCACTTAATTATGCTGCATTTTTGTCAGATGGGTTTAAATGTTCCTTATCTCAACCAACCATAAATTTAGCATAGTGCACCAAGACAAAACATACATTTTGTTTGAATCTTTTTTTTTTTTCTGAGTTGTTCCAGAGATGAACTAAAAACAAGAGCAAGAGCAAGAGCATCATTTTATTACAGTGATTAAACCAAAGAGGGAGAAGCTTTTAGGTATGACCTTGTGGACTGTGTGCATATCTGATGTTTTCTTTCATTTTACACGGTACTGGTAGATGCACAAAGACAGCAGACACAGGCACAGGCACTGTCAGTGAGTGTATGACATGTGGTGTTTAATGGGTTGAGGTCATCAACCCTCAGTACACATGACGACAAACGTGAGTGTGAGAAAGGTGTGAATGCATAGGGTACACACCCAAGTCAATGCACAGCACCTACACACACACGTACACATACACACAGATTAACATGTTATTTTTGAAATGTTATTTTTGTCACATGTTTATGTTTTTTTCTAATTACATAATTCTGTATGTCAATAGCAATAGATTCAGGAGGTCTGATAGAGTGAGGAAGACTTTTGAAAATATAATGCTATTTAAGGTTTTTATTTCAAAAATGTGTATATACATTTGGGATTTTTTAAACCTTAAGCTATTTAGTAAATAATTCAAACACAGGGAATTCTATTATTAAAAGAACTCATAAGCAAAGGTGGCGCATAATATTCATAGTAGCTAATGCATAATGTACTTCTCTGTCATGCCACTGCTCTGTGGATATAGTGCCATATGACTGCTCTATAACTGCTTCTATATAGTACTGTGTGTTTGCTTGAGTCTGTTGTCACCACATCTATATATGCACATTGTTTATGCATGTATGCATGTTTGTGAAAGTATGGGTGCGTGTAATAATATATAGGTGTCTATGTGTGGAATTTACACAATGGTGACTTTAAATAGAAGCAAAGGCTCAGGTGAATGTCAGTGAAAGTGAATGCAGGCAGAGGCAGATCTACGGCTCAGTACGCACCATCTGTTTTTACTTGGGTTTTTGAATACTTAAAAAAAAAAAAAAAAGAGAGATCCACAGCCTTTGCTAACACATGTGATGCAAGGATGATAAGACCTGACATACTATGCAACATGGCAGTGCTGCTACATCATGTGGACAGTGCACTTTACACTAAAGAAAAAAAAAAAGAAATATTTTAATACCTTGAGAAGACAGAATTTGGAAAGCTTTTGTCAGCCTGGTGTTCAGCTAGATTGGTTCCCTTTGAGGGTGCCTGTGGCTTTCCATTTTAAAAAGCCCTTCTTCATTGTGAACCATCTGGGCCAAGCTCATTTGAACTGGTGCTAAATAAAAGCCAAAAGCCAAAATAAATTAAAATGACAGGAGGTCTTGATTAGTAAAGTTGAAGAAGCAACACAATAACAATGTTTTAGTGTACAGTATTGACCACCAAAGCGAAGGCATAAATCTTATACCCAAATAAAGGATTCCAGTTCTATCACCATGTCAGGGTTTGAAGTCTATACCTCTAACTATGAAAAATGAAACATGTTTTTAACCCTTTAATGAGCACATGAAATAATGCATTTCCAAAAATTATTTCTTAGGAAAAGCTTACTATGAGGATTACATAAAACAATCCTCTCTCCATAGAAATCAGACAGACAGGCTGACTCTGTTGAAAAATGCTTGTAGAGCATAGATTTGTGTTTCCCTGCTGGTAAGATTTTAAAGAAATACGGAATGAAGAGTTCTGCGGAGTGGGCCTGTTTTCTGTCAGGCAGTTGACCAAACGATGGTGGGAGGGTGTGCTGAGACGTCAGCAACTTGAAGGAATGCAGAGCGGAACGTGAAAATCAGGCACAGAATGCATTTAAGATTATTGGATTAACTAAATGGATTTTTTTCACTTGTTAAGATGGCTGTAGGGTTTGCAGTTTTGAAGCTGCAGTGAATGAATGTAAAAAAGAGCAAATAAACAAACAAATGAAATCACCTTAATTGTAAATATAACTACAGTCTTGCATTTCAGCATCTTCACATTATATCTTAACAAATATTTCCCCAAAATAGATTATTTTACCCCTTGTTTATTTCTCATGTTATGGTTGCACACTTAATGGATGAAGTTATGGATAACTGCAAGCAGAAATCCTGCTCATTTTCAGCACAGATAAAAAATAAAAGGAACTGGACATGATCCAGGAGCCTTGAAACAGCTCACCATTAGGCTACACTATACTACAGACTATAGAGTTCATGATATGGGGACACAAATATTGGAAAGTAATATAGTATTAGGTCGCCTTCTGAATATTTGTGTGTTTCAGAGAATAATCCTCTTCCAGATCCCTTATAGTCAAAAAAACTGAAGCAAACATACACACGTACTCACAGTAGCGGAACAAGTCACGAACGGGCTGGGGCACAAGCCACATGTTCAGGCCCCCCACCACCGCCCTCCTGCCCTGAAAAAAAGAAAAGAAAAAGAAAAAAAAATACACAGTCCTGTGCACAGCGGTGGAGATGCCAGAAAAACACACTATAGCCTACTGTGTCATTATTGTGCTTGGCTAAATAATAAATTAAAGCTTTAAGTTACAATTCAATTCAATTTTATTGTAAGTTTCATGCTTTACAACAAACACATGCCCGCAACTGCGGGGCTTGCCAGCATAAACTACATTTTTCACACAATTTCGAAGCATTTTGTTTTCAGCACCATGGAGAGCGACATGACATTTTGGAACCCACTTCAACTTAAGAGCACCACTGTAGCTAACAAATCAATTTATAATGATATGATTATGAATACAACTGTCACGGCAGCCCCAGTTCAAGTACAAATTCAACTCCACGTAGGGTAGTAGGCCTACTCACCACTATCAGAAAGAGACTCGACGCGCCTTGCACTCTGTAAACTCATCTATGCGTCAGTTTCTTCGCCCGATCACTTTCAATAGACAACATAGCAAGTCCACTGAGTCTCTCCTGTCCCGTTGTGCTCCTCAAGCAGTTTTTAATTCGCTTCAGTTTAGAGAATGAGCGCTCAGAGGTTGCAACAGTGACAGGAAGAGTAAGAAATAATAGAAAGTCTGTGCAAACCTCACTGAACGTAAAGGTTAGTGCTGGGGGATTTAGAAACAGCATTTACAATCAGTTTTGTCAATTTACTACAAAACATAAGCGTAAAGCCTAATTTATGCTGTGTTAGAAAACAGCCGACCTTCTAGGTCTTGAATGCGTCGCGTCAATGGCACGCTGTGATTACATAGGTTAATTTCTCTACGCGACTTGGGCGCAACAGAGCATAACGTTGACTTAATGCCTTTGTAATTTGGGTAGTACATGTACAGGCTACCCATGTAGGCTTAGGGGGTTTCACATAGGGCGTGGTTTGGGCCGCACTCTGTGCTGGGTACGGCGTAGATGGGCGCAGAGCACTATGACTATATATGCATTGTCTTTGCAAGAATTGTGCATATCTCATGATGTCGACCATCTAGATTTCTAAATCCATACACCTCCTGTCCATGTAGTAAATCATTTGATTCAGTTGACAACAGTATTGGTATTTGATTGCAGAAACAAGAAAAAAAATCTCGCCTATTGTGGAAAGCAAAAACATTATATATCTCTGCCAGTTTTTAAACACACCTGGTGTTCCCAAATTGTTGGGTATCTCTCGCCATGATTGGGCTTTTTAGATCACAGTTGGACTGTAGTCTGGTGTTCCACAGCTCTGCACACAGAGAGACAGCCACAATGATGCTTTCCTCCATTGTTGTTTTGCTGTTCTGCCAAAATCTGCCAGATTTTTTCAGATTTCACTATTCCCTCCTATTGGACGCGTTGAGGTGTCGTACATCGGCCTCTGAAACGAGATCTGGTGGTGTTTTTGCTCTCACTGTCTCTGTCTGTTGTTACATCAGCGCTTTGGGAAGACTACAAAAGACTACAAAAGTTCAAAAATTTTCAACTCGGGCGCAGCCTTGTGCTGTGCTCAGCTCGGCACAGACCGTGGGGTGCAAGGGCGCACCGCGATCACATACACATGAATGGCTGCGCCGGCCGAGGTCTGCGCCGTGCGTGCACTAGGTGAAAGCCCCAGTGATGAATCTTCATCATGACGCTTTAATTAATGGGCCCGCCCGCTGCCTGCTGCTCAACATGCCAAGAGGTGGGGCCCGTAAAGTGCATTTAAATTCTAAATAAAATAACAGTCGATGATGGCCCGTCCCGGGTGCGGCCGCCTACCCAGCACCCCTGGACGGTCCGCCTCTGCGTACTCACACACAGAGTAGCCGGCTACAAATATTGATGATGACTGTACTTGCACTTAAGCAATGTTTTCACGTGATAAAAGAGAGATGAGAACAGAGAAACACAGAAAAATGAAACATCACCGCGGTAGGGGCTGAGGTTTTTTAATGAGAGACCATATCACAGTCCAAGAGCACTTCTCTGACAGGTTGATGTCACCATGCTGTCATTGCACGCTGAAGCTTTGTGACATCAGTGATGTGCCCTCCGGGCCGACCTAGTACAACGGCCTCTGAAACGAGATCTGGGTGACATGTTTTTGCTCAGACTGTCTCTGTCTGTTGTTACATCAGTGCTTTGGGAAGACTACAAAATCTTGAGGTCATGTCAGGGTGGGATCACACCTGTGGTTGGTTTTCTTGGGTGTGAACTGTAGCAGCAAAGTTTGCATGTTGCATTTGGTCTGTATAAGTTCATGCTGCTGAACAAAAAGTGAACTGAGGTGGTCAATGAACCTCACATGGACTCCTGTGGCTCTGTGGCTCTTTTATTGGACCAAGCCTCGGTAAACTGTAATCGCACAAAGCTGAGTGAGGAGGAAACGTGACAGATTGTATTTACTTTCTCTGGTGCTTTTTTCTCAGTTAAGAACACAAGAAATGGTTTTAGCTCCAGATGCCAATATAGTGGTTGCTCTAGGCTCCATTCGATTGCTCATCCTATACAGGGGTTGCTTTTTGGAGCCAGACCTATGGCCTATATATTAGCCTTTTCATTTGTATTATTTTACTAGCCAGTGCAGAAATAAATGTTTGCATTGCACTGATTGAATAACAGTCTCTTAAAGGTGCACTGTGCAAAATGGTCTGCATTGTCAGTTCAAGTCACTGATCCATTCTGTGTTTATGATGCACTTTTTGTCAGTATTTCAGTATTTTTTTTGTCTCACTTAAACCTTCAGCAATTTTGCACAGTTCACTGTTTTACTTATTTTCACGTGTTCCAGTCATCTGAAAATGTCACTTTCCTCAATTTTCATACATTCATGTGGGGTTTGGATAAACAGGGTTTTTGCTGTAGTTTGAGCTGGTAAATCTGTTTATTGCATAGCAGGGTTTGAATACATTAACTCTGCCCAATGCTGCAGAATAAATACATACAGTAGAAAGCAATACATAGAAAAATATTGTGCATAGCATTGGTCTCATTTTTCTATAGCCAATACACTATCCCATTTCAATGTAGTCTGAGAATTATATATTGGGTTAAATATTCTACAAATAGGAGCTTTAAATAAGAGCAAACAAATCTGAAGTTTAGTCTGTATTAGCCTGGCTGCCAGGCATATCCAGCTGTGGACATGGGCCAGGGGATGATGGGTTCAGATTAGCCCTGCAGTGTGAAAAAAAAAAGGTAGACATCCTGACCTCCTGCTATGACAAGGCTCTGTAGAGTAGCCTGCCAACACATACATTATTGATACTTCTCTACTAAATTTTTATCTAGAAGATCCAGTAATGGCTGAGATGAGGCTGAAGTTTACAAATTTCAGTAGCAAGTGAAACAGCAACCAGACATCCATTTAGACATGTCTGCCATTACTGTATACATTAAATATGGCTGACTACCTATAGCTTTACTCAGAGACATGATGTGCTGCAATATGCAGGAGGAGTTTAAGATTGGATGACATGACTCAGAGTTTTAAAGCCCTACTTTACTTTGACTGCAGGATTTGAGTTTACAGTAACCAGTAAGTCTTTCTCTCTCGGTTCCATTCTCTCTCACACACAATCACACACACACACACATAGATGCACATACACTAACACTCACACCTTTAGAGAGCTGAACTGGAAATATGGGCCCAAGCCTTCTCCAGTGGCTAAATGGTGAATCCAATTTTCACTGACTGCAAGCAACTCTTGGCACATGGCTTACAATAGCCTTTTAGATGATTTTGTATGTTTGTGTGATTTTGGCCATAACATTTTAAAGAAAAAAAAATATTAGAACTATGGAAAACTACGAAAAAATCACATGCACCAGCTGTTGACAGCAGAGGTGATCCACCTGACAACTAGGGAGCAGATACTGTCAGGTATGGGTACATTTTTGGCTGCTGAGAATGAATCTGGGACTCTTGAGGGACTGTTGAGGTTTGGCAGTCAGACTCGTTAACTTCACGTTAAGTGCTGTAGTATGGTAACAGATTTTGTAACTCAGGCAAACAATGCAGAGTTGATGCTTGCTACATATGATTTTTACATTTCTTATATAAGGTAACCTTGCATATACTGACATGGTGTTAATCTTTACATAAAAGAAGTCAACTTGGATTTCCTGTGACCGACAAGAAAGCGTGAGAGAGAGAATGAGAAAGAGACTCGGGGAAAGATACTGAAGATTTACACAAAATTTTCCCTGATATGACATGAATCTCTTCGGCAAATGGAGAAGAGAAGAGAGGAGAAATTAATTCCATTTTCATGGGTTAATTTAACTCCAATGCTAAACAGAAGTGTCTGTTTCATTATCTGTAGGTGAAGCAAACTGAAAAAAAAAGCACACATCACTCAACTATCAGTTACGAAGTTTGATTTTCAGAATGTGATCATGTGTTCGTGCACAGTAAGTCATAGTGTGAAATGTTTTCATTTAAATCACTTTCCATTTTATTTAACAGTTTGTATCAACAGTCAGATTCACTGACTGATAACAGAGGCGTGTGGGAGACTCTGTATTGTCTGAGGCTTTAGGCTTAGATACTCCTACTGCTACTCCTACAACTAGTACTACTAATAATATATAATGTGTATGACTTTTTGGTAGAGAGCAAACCTATAGAGTACAAAGCTGAACAATTCTTAAGCTTGTCCAGCAGCCTTAAAAACTTTTTGTTTTTAAGGTTTTTAAGTTTGTCTGTTTTACATGTGTCCCCTGGGTTTAGTTTTCTGGGGAGAAAATAAATTAAATAAATAACATAAAATAAAATATTTGACTGCAATGCTATCCAACCAGCTCACCAATGCAGCATAATAGTTATGGCTAAAAAAAAAAAAAAAAAAATTGCCTCAAGGTGGAAATTCCAAGTGTGGATAATTATCAATATCTAATCAACAAACCCTTGGGCCAAGGCCTGTCTGTCCATCAAACTTCATCCACATTTATACATTTTTGAAAATATCTTTTCAAGAGACAGGCAACCATGAATGTTGCAAAATACTTTACAGCAGGAGCTGGGGCAAATGTCATGGGTTGAAAGTAATAAAAAATAAACAGGACAATAAATGATGTATTTTTTTAAAATATGATATTCATATGAAGCCATTTCATCTATGAAAGGCAATATTTTGGCTAACTGCAATTGTAATTTGCACCGCTAAAAGGGTGCAATATTGTTTAGTGAGTGTCACCAAGTTTGGCTGAAATCTCACACACCTTTATGAGAAAAAAAAATCCCCAGAGTCAGATAGGTGTTATTGTTTTTTTTGTTTTTTCTTTCTTTCTTTGTTTTTTTCTCTCATGACAGCAAAGGAAAGGTCACGTCTGTGGTGCCTAATTCGTTGTCTCAGCACTGGCGGGGAAAACATTTTGTGCAGGCAATACATTTACATATTTTGACAATACCTTTATGGATTTCCTTGGCTTATTTTGAAGTTGCATGTATAAAATATTGCTTATGTATAATCAATCAAGCTACAGTCGTACCTTATGTGGTTGTTTAGATCACATATTATTCACATATGAATTATATATCATTGTTATTATTTTTTCCAACTGAGCATTTATCATTTCATTTCTGTCTTTATAAAGCGTAGCACATTAATATAGTTAATTATTCATAGGGTATTTCCTGAATTTTGAGACTGCTTGTCAGATTGCTGCTGAGATGAGATATTCCAGGACGATTTAAATGCAGCCGACCAGTTACTTGGGGAGGAATGCCAATCAGGATGTGATGCACTGAATTAAGCTGAAACTGCCTGTAAAGTGAATATATTTTTGAATGTGTATTAACTGCAAGTCTAGCTGCTTATTAATTCAATTTTTGACCTTATCTATCAGAGTCCTGTGTGGCAAATGCCACCCATCTGGCACCTCTTGGTAAGCTGAAACAAACCATGAAATATATTTACAAATACTCTTTGCCCTAGGCTGATCTGTGCTTGTGAGTGTGTGCTTGACCTTCAGCTTAAAATACAAGTGTGTTATTCACTCATTGCTCTTCTATTTCACTTCTATTTCTATCCCACTCTAACCAGCCAGCGCTTGTACCACCTGTGTCCTGCATGTGTAAACTCTTCTAGTTAGAGGGGCACCAGATGTCAAGAAAGAGATGTTTAAAATAACACATAAACACACATACACACGTGTGCACACCACGACACACACAGGCACAAATGTACATGTACACTCCGATGTTGTGGTCACTGTGATGTACAGTGTTTTATCCCCCAACATCCGCCTGGTTCCTTTACTCTGTGCAAAGTACTCTAACCACTAACTGAGGCCATATAGCAGTGGTGAAAAAATTAATCTGGATAGAGGGCAGCATGCCAAAAATAAATGCTGATGTTGGGTGAAATCACATTACATTAAAATAGATTATATTTTATAGAAAATGAATACCGTAATTCTTTGTAGACATATGTAGTTTAATAGGGAAGCTTAACAGCACTGTGGCCGCGGATCTCAGATTACACACTTTTTAACTGCACAAAATTTACATTTTGATGTTATTACGGTTAGGATTTTACTGCTTTTTCAAAATAAGAGGATAAGTATACCTGGAGCTACCTGGAACCATTATCGGAAAAAGATGACCCTTACTTTTATAGCCTGTTTTTCTGAAAATTTGCAGAATGAAACATCTTGAAATGCAAATATCCCTAGAAATGCAGCTACAAACAGACGGGGAAGTAGTGTGACATTGAGGTGTGGAGGTCAGGACGGTGGATGGGTACAAACATCCCATTTGCCATCAACAACCTGCATGATATTCCCAACTCATACTGAGGAGATTTCAACTGTGAGTGAAGTTTTAAAGGCCAATTATGCAGAGTTTTACTTTGGTTTTTTATCACATTTGACCACACAATAACCACTTCACTGAACTGGCAATCTATGCAAATACACATCAGAATACACAGCCAAGTCTCCCCACTTCTGCCTCCTCTGCGTGACTTTCTGCATGCATTTCTAAGTGGAAGCTGCGATATGATGGACACATCAAACACAACTGGGAATCTTCCCACTTAAACTTTCCTTGATCCTTACCACAGACTGTTCAAGTGGGAACAATGCGGGCATAGAAAGATGTTTTTCAGTTGCTGTCAGTGCAGCAAAAAGCTTTGGTTAAATATCTCTCACTCAAGCACATGAAGAACAGAAAAGGCACATGGGGTGAGAATTTATTATGATGTTATGTTTTATGTCTGTATATTGTTTAATCATCTACTCCTACAGTATATTTGATTATGGCATGCACAAAGAAAAAAATTAAAGGCTGCTTAGAGTCTTAAAATACAGTTTTTGTACTTATTTATTTATTTATTTATTTTGAGTGCTGCAATGTTGGCTTATGTATACTAGTTATTTGACTTAAAATTTCCAAAGCACACTCAAATTTTTTATCCAAGTACCAAGTAATGAGTACCAAGTAATTTCAGCTGTAACTTAATGATTGCATACTTTGAAACAACTGATTTACCTAAAATACATTAATATTTCCGAGGACTCCAAATAAAATATAAGTATAAATGTAACCGCACTCTCTATAGTATTGGAGCCAATAAATTACTTTGTACTCTACAAAGAAGCATTACCTTGGCAGATGAGGCAACAGTATGAGCCAACCAATCAGCACTATACTCACTGCGTCAACAAACAGTACACTAGCGTGTAACACTCTGACACGTGCTCACACGTTCACACACATTAACACCTGAGGCTGATTAAAACAAGTTAAAAACTGCTTGTAGTGCCAGTGTCTTCTCCAACCTGAAACTATGCCGGTGTCATTGCTTTAGGTTTAGGTTAAGGGGTAGTTTA
Source organism: Myripristis jacobus (assembly GCA_900302555.1). Lineage (NCBI taxonomy): Eukaryota > Metazoa > Chordata > Actinopteri > Holocentriformes > Holocentridae > Myripristis > Myripristis jacobus. Next base: position 25,506 of record OMLB01017746.1, read on the forward strand.
TTTGCTAT
>OMLB01017747.1:0-47423 GCA_900302555.1 Myripristis jacobus
ATGGCAGTATGACTCGTATAGGCTACAATAAAGTAGGCTATGGCCTTCGCATCAAAGGGAGTATCTATAGGCAATCCAAAATATAAGTCCTGTTTATAATGTATGCATTCCCTCTGGGACCACACCCAGGACACACCCAGCTTTGTCAAGGTAAAATAAGTCTAATTATACCTATACTTAATGAAAGACTGGAACAATGTGACAGATGAAGGTCACAAGAAACTAACAAGTTATGATGTTTTCTTTTTCTTCCCCTGTTCAAGTCAGTGATTAGCTCAGGTGGATGTGGATCAAAGGGGCTTACCAATTCATAATCTGTAATGCCACGACCTAGACCATAACTCCTGATTTTGCTCTTCCTAACTATGTACCAGCCCCACAGTCCCTTGCTATACATTGGCCCATAACTAGCTGATAAGGGCTTCTCTTGCCATGATTAAATGGCTCCACCTTGTGGCTCACACCACGAAACAGGATTTACTTTTTTTTTTTTTCCCCCCCAGAGATTATCTCTTTCTGTTGTGTTGTTCATTTTATACAGTGACTTTCTTCATGCCTGTTTATTGCTTGGCACACAGGTGTTTGTAAGGTACATATAACTTAAAAAAAAAATGCAGACTAACCTATAATATAATACAATATGATATAATATAATATTTTCCAGTTAACATACAGCATATGATTGTCCTCCCAGTACATCTGCTGTCTGCTCTGGACCAAGGGTCTCACACTTGCTCGCCCTGCTATTCACGACACAGTATCATGTTTGCATTGATGACAGCTGTGATTTGGCCTTAAGCATTAAGTACAATAGTATAGTATTGCACCAGTGGCCTGGGAAAGTTTAAACTAAAAATAATAAAAGACTACAGCTTCACAGGGCCCAAGCACAACAAGCATGGGCACTTTTTATTGACTGAATTGGGTCATTTACTGGACATACCTTAGTTAACATGAGATTGTGATTGAATGATTGTCCACCATGAACTTGTGACCATCCCCATAGGCAGTGAACAGCCCTATAAGCTATCAGAGGCATTACTGAGGTTATCACTGGGTGAGTGCAGGAGTAAAGCAGGTGCCTCTGACATTTATGGTCACAGTGGCTCAGTAGTGAGCACTGTTGCCTCACACCAAGAATGTGCTGGTTTCCAGTGTCAGCCCTGGTCTTTTGTGCAGTGTTTGCATGTTCTCCCCATGTGTGGGTGTGTTTAACCCCACAGTCCAAAGCCATGCAGCTCAGGTGAACTAAGGACTCTAAATTGCCCATACATGTGAAAGTGAGTGTGTCTATGTGTGTGTTAGCCCTGTGACAAACCTGTCCAAGGTGTTTCCACCCAGTGCATGCTGGAATAAACCCCTTGATTCTGAATAGTATTAGACCATTTTTGTTAAACACTGACTATTTTTGAATAAACAGGTATGAAAAATAGATTATGCATGTTGGTCTTAACTGTACAAGAACATTTCTATTTAATTAGGCAGATAAGACTTTTTAAAAGTCCTTAATGTGAGCTATATGCCATATGCATAGTCTGTAAGGTTTAATATTTTTGAAACTTATATTTCTGGAGATAAAAACATGAAAACTCCTACACATCAATATAAGGAAAGAAATTTGAAAAAATATTTGTAGTTCTGCAAGAGCATTAAATTTCAAGTCTAGGCACTCGTGTAGTTAAAAGGCCTTTGCTGAGAGGGCTAAATCATATTAGATGACACACCAATCTGTATTCATAATCAATCTTAACAAGCCTGTGCTTATTGCATACTCTTGTTGGTAAGGCACCTATAAGCCAGACACATTAGCAAGGGCACTCCATTCTTCTTATTACGTAAGTGGAATTGCAGTTAATAAAATCTGTGGTACACTATGTCTTGTTGTGAAACATATCTTTAAATTAATTAGCTGACCCTTGACCATGCTGACACAATAATTCGAATCCCACAGCAGGTAACCCGAAAGTGGCCTAAGCTAGGTGTTTCACTTTGGAGGTAGAAGATAGCTCCAGTTTCAGTTCCTTCCCCATTATAACAATACAAAATTTAATGCAACAGACACTGAAACTCACAAGCCTATGGTTCCTCACAGATCTGCAGATCACTATAGCTTCAGAAGGTGAGTTATTTGGGGTATGATGGGTTTGTGAAGTACATTGGTTAACAAAAAGTATAACTGTAAGCATTCCTCTTAAAAAACAAGTAGCTAGCAAATACTAGTAACATGAAGCTATCCTCTCACTTTACTCATTGATTTTGCTTTTTGTTTCAAGTAAAGTCAACAGGACCTTTAAAATCAAATACTTTATTCAGACTCCAAGTTGGTACAATTAACGGTTCTCCATCTACTTGCTGGGTAAAAGGACTTAAATCAATCTTTTCATCTTCCTGACATAGCTTTTATCTCTGAAATGGTACACATCCTGTCACAATACTAATCAGAGTAAACATATGGCTTCTAAATCACCTACAAAGTGAGGGGCCAAGAAATGTTTCAGTCATCATAGATGTTCCATTTCTGATCACATTTAGTTTCTTATACAGACAAAGGGAGAACCATCATCCAGATGAACTTTAATTTTAGATTTGAACATCAGTGCTTGGCTTTAAGATTGCATTCAGTAACCACACGCAATCCTAGGGTGTATTCGGACCTGTGGTTCGCTTGCTTTGCTCCGATATTTGGGGGGGGAACGCTCCATGTTTTGGAACAACTACTCCTAACGAGACAGGTCTGAATTCACACTTACATCTCTCTTAAACTTGGTCCTTGACATTGTATCTTTAATGTAGATGTGACTATGGCAACAGAAGCACTGGTAATTTAAACTACAATTTAAAAATTCAAAGGTAAATGGAAACAAAGTATGATTAAAACAATAGCAATGCTTTGCTCTTCTATTTGAACTATTTGAACAGTGCATTTCTTACAGTAGAAAACATTGAGGGATTGCATTTTAATGCAGGATCCTTCCTGAACTGAATTCTAAATGTTAACATTTAAACAGGTTAACTGGTAACAAAATGGCAAAAAGGAAGTGGAGCTTGGTTAAGGCAAAAATACATACTTCTGCCGAGGATGGTTTGTGAGGGTGGAGGGACAGAGCACACATCTGAGGTTAAAAGCATTTTAGCTATTTGCTGAAAAAGTGGCAGTGATGTGCTAAGATCAAAACATTTCACATCCTTAAAACTTGTGCTGCTTCAGAAGTTGCCATTCAAGGCTCACAAATATGAGAACACAGAATTGTGAGTCGGTGTATAAAGCATTGCCACATACAGAAATAACCACTAATAAAGCATTCCCCACGTGACCAAAATTATAAATGGATTTTACTACGGACAAACACTTGGCTAGATTTAAACTCATGCAGTATTTGCCCCATGGCCTCAAGCTAAAACAATTTCATATTATATGTTCCCTGGCTGCACAATATGGAGAGGAATACAGAGGAAAATAAAACAGGAGCAAATCAGTCCATTTTAACACTCAAGCACAAAATTGTTAAGTAATTGCAGGGTGCACTATATAATGTGCCACACGACAGCTGAATTCTCTTGAAATCATGGACTGTTGTCTTGTGGACCTCCATCTGAAAAGGAGAGGAAGAGCAAACAATTTTTACTGACCAAATCTTAATACATCAGTGAAGAGTTTCAAATCCAGTAACTGAAAAAAACAGATATAGAAGTTGTATCATATCTAAAAACCAATTTTTCAAAATCAGGATTACACCTGCAGAACTTAAGTACATGGGTCAACTGTAGGCAACTTTTCAACTTTTTAACTCTAGAAATAATTCACTGAAGGGAATAATTCCCTATAACATACACACCTCCTTCATCTTCTAGTTAGAATTCCTTTGCCTCACATTCTTGTCCTTGTGGTTTGAGGCAGAATTGCTCTTCCTGAAAAATCATCAAGTACATTAAGAGCATTAACAAACAAACAAACAAACAATAAATAAATAAATAAATAAGAAAAAAACAACAGTTGACATGAGAATCAAGGTACTGTGCACCTAGACTGTACTTACAGAGGAGCAGATCCTGAGTCATCATCTGTGCCGCAGGAAAAAGTCAACAGAGGAGAAAAGAAAAGTTACTAGCAGAACAGGTCTGGTGCAATCTGAACTTAAGTCAAAGTTTAGTGCCAGAAACACATCTGCGCACACCCTCCTTTAAGTATGAGCTCAAAGCATGCTCACTAACCGCATTCCTGAAAATGTTATGCCATAATAATCAGTGCATGGTTTGATATAACTTTTTTTTTTTTTTTATGAAAAAGTTATTCACTCTAACAACCTCAATTATGCTATATGGAAAAGACCTTCCTTTAGGTGAATCTCACTTAATTAGACCAGAACCCCCCCCTCCCCCTCTATTGTACAATGGCCTAAATCATGATCCTTTAGCATCACATATGCTCATGCAACGCAAGCACCCAAATGACACCAGAGAATGAAACACTGCAGAGGCCTTATTAAGATAAACATGGTAAATGTACAGAGCTAACAGGAAAGCATTCCGGCATGTAGAGTGGCAATATTCACACCAGAGCAAGGACATGTGTTCACAAGATAAGGCAAAGAGTAAGCTACCTCTGTGGCTGTGAATGAGACAAATGATAAATGATATTTGTCTTAATAAAAGGGTTATTTATCATTTATCATGCATAAAGTACAAGATGCAGACAGCATGCAGACAGAATACTAAAACCTCTCACTTTTTTAACCTTCCTAATTTCACTTCAAACCATTACACTGCAGTTTATCTGTGTGAGTTGTTTTACTCTTTCATTGGCTCAACAAACAGAGATGATTTTGGGGACCAATAAACAAAAAGTGGTAAGAAAAAAATTATTTCACGCTTTGCCTCTACTCCGATTGTAAGGCCAGTGAAAGAGTGACCAAATCTTTGAGTACATTCCTCTTAGGAGTGGTGGCTATGAAAGCAGTTCATTCAGACTCCATAGCTTTTTCCACGCGGTAATCTCAGTTCAACCATTTCAGTCTGACATGCAGTTTTGATCACTTACCAAAACGCAAAAGCAGCAGCGAACAAAGAAGTAAAAGTGTAAATAATAAAAATAATAGTTTCTATCACAGCTTGTTCACATACAGCTACTACCATCAATACCATATTATTATAATCTTTTTAAAAATATAGAGACCGGAAAAAATCCTGTCATGAAATCAATGACAAAACAAGGTACAAATATTACATGCATGTAACTATAAACGTATGTCCGCACCTTAAGAACAAAACTTTCACTTAGGAGTCTACAACTTGCCATTGGAGGGCGCTAAAGTTTCACAACTAAACTGAAGTTGACACAGCCTGCAACCCTTACTTAAATAACAGAAAAGGCCTGGAGCTGTCCATTGCCTTTTCCTGTTTTAGGTTGGGAAAGCAGCTTGTTCACATTTTTAGCCCTAGCATAGGACAGAGCAGCAGACTAACCTCAGCCAAGTGCTGCTTCTATTTAAGATGTGGTTGGTCCTTTTTTGCTCTGCTTACAACTTTTGGAAAAAAACAAAACAAAAAAAACCAATCTGACTGGTATAACTGTAAAAGTGGCCAATAAGCTTAGAAATCCACCAGTTACTGTGGCCAGTGGACAAAGGGTTTCCTGCCCTAGCTGAGCATATATGTACTATCCCATAGTGGAGGCAGAATGGCCTACGTACCATCGTTAACTTCATCGGGCTTTCTCCTCTTCTCATAGATGAAAATGATGGTGACCAGGACGATGACTTCAGCCACAATGCCAAGGAAGGGCCAGAGGGCAGCTAGGCGGCTGCGGACACGCAGCTGGATAGTGTCAGTGGCGACGCCAATTTCACTGGTTCCAGAGCAAACGTATTCTCCCATGTCCTGGTTGATGTTCAAGTCATGGATAATCAGAGTGGTCTTGTTGGGGGTGCTCTTGATCTCATATTTGTCGCCAGTGCCATTGATGATAGGCTGGGGATTGTGAATAAATAGTTAAGACATGCAAGACAGAGATGAGCTTGCTTCATTTTATTTCAGCTAAACCTGTTTAATATTTTCAAAAATCTGAGTAAAGGAAATCCATGTTGTTATTGAGCAAACCCTTACAAATGCATTGGTGACTAAAATATTCAGGGTATTATTCCTCTGGCTTTCAACTGTGGTAAGTTAACATACTGTTTTAAAAGTCATGAGCTATATCATGAGCTTGAGAGAAACATACCGATTGTCTTCCATCAGCCTCCAACTTGAACCAGTGCCAGTCAATAGGCAGTGGGTAGCCATGGCTCACACAGACCAGCGTGGCCTTGTCCTTCTCATTGCCATGCTCAGAGTGTTTGTAGGCAGCAACATGAGGAATCGCTACAGCAAGACAAAGAAACACACAAATTAGACACAAGAGAAATAGGAAGTTGCAAAATTTAAAACAAAGTGCATTCATCCAGTACTTACAAACTTTGTGAAAAACAAAGGGATTAGTCCAAAAAGTTCCAACTTATTAACCCTTTTTTAAATTTGCACGAGAAGAACCATGTGAAAGTCTACAGGTTGCTGATAAATAATGTAAAACAGTCTATAAAGCCACATATTGATGTAAAGCATAAAAAAATAAAGAGTGATACTGTGAAGTCAAATAGTGGTAGCAGACAAGGACCTACTGGTACAGAATGGTATGGAATATCTTTGCTTTATCCCACATGTTGATATTTTAAGGAAAAATAACCATTTGAGCCATTGGTGTTGTAATAATCACCAAGCCTCTGATATCAATAATGGCTACTGGGGCAATCAGAGAGGTGTACTCTTATTCGAGCTGTGGAAACCGGTTTATTGCTGCTAGTTTTTGGTTGTTTTTTTCCCCCAAGTTTTTAAAAATTATGAGCTTAGTGTCAATATGAAAGAATTTATTCCCTAAACTTTCAGAATATTTTACAATTTTCCAAGTATTTCTGTGCCTGGGATGACAATTCAAACATCGGTTAATTGTGCAGGACTGAACTGTTAAAAATCAAATGAAGGGAGACATGCCCTACTTCAACTTGAATTACTTTTTTATGATTATGTGGCGTAAGGTAACTTACTTTTGACTTCAATTGTCTGCTTCACCTCTGGATCAGTCTGGAAGACACATTCATACTTTCCACCAGACTGGCTGGTTATCTTATCCAAACTATGGGAAGAACAAAAATGCCCATAAGTGTTAGAATGGAAGAGAAAAGAACAAAATAGAGCAGGAAAGCACAGAATTGAACAGAACAGAACTTTATAGAAAACTGTGTTTGGCTCATATGGAAAATCACTGAAGCATTCATTCATTCTTGGGTTGTTTATTTTATCACTGTTTGAATGTCCTAAAATTATACCGGGGGATTAGGTATTACTGACTAATTTAAAAAATAATACTGATTTGAAGGAAAATGCTGAATTTCTGTGCTCATTGCTATGTACTGTCTTCATCCACAAGGCGGTGGTCGCGCCCTGGGTTGCGTAAACATTACTTTAAACCCTGAGGCGGTTTGGCTACGGATGGGGCACTGTATTACCACCCAACCCTAATTCACTCATTAAAAATATCACAACACACAGCATAGAGCACATCACAACAACACTGAACGAATAAGCACATTAGAATCATAAAATGTTTGTTTGTTTTTTAGAAAGGCTAGGGAATGTGCAGGCTAACTGAAGAGATGTTTACATGTAACATTTCTTATGGATGAAAATTCAGGCCTAGCCTGAAATGTTACGAAGATGAATATAAGCAATGATTTGTGGCCCGTTCTGCCCACACACTGTACCTTCTTTGTAGGTACAATGACAGTGACTAGTTTTCCTTTAACATTATGCAGAAAACCATCAACAGCACAGAGTTTAGACATCGGGGCTGGGAGAACAAATTAAGCTGCTTGTCCATGCAACAAATATTTCAAGTTCCCCCGGGTAACAACAATCACACATTTGTTCTGTGCTGCTATTCTGCACAGTCCTACATGGTCTCTCTGTCTGATGAAGAATTAAGGTCAGAGCAAGTGAGCGGACTGCTAGGGGCACTTATCCCTGCTGCCAAGACTACTGTCAAAGCTACATGTCTGTACAGTCCATCTCTCTGCTAATCAACAGCAATGAATGCTTGAATGAAGCCCCTAGCACAGTTTCTTATGGAGGTAGGCATGGCATGGGAGGATGAAAAGATAGGCACAGAACATGAGTGGATAGAGAGAGCAATTAAGTAGGCAGAGCGAGAGAATGAGAATTGGAGGGGGGGGGGCAAAAGTAAGAAGGAGTGAGAGAAAAACGCAAAAGTGAATCTAGTAGTGTAATGTCACCTTCATGAATGCAGAATAATTCTTGTGGAATGTCTTGTACGTTTGATTTTGTAAAAAATATTTATCCGTGAAAACAGGCATCTTACTATGGGTGTTTGAGTGAACTAGCACTCAAACAAAAAAAGAAAAAATCCTATAAATTCTAGGCTTGTATACATAACCTTCACTGTTACTTTTTCAACATCCAACATGTGAAGAGTCCTGTTGTTTTCAAAATATCCCTTCAATCTACTCCAATGGACCCTTTTTTTTATTCTGTACCTGTAGTATGTTTTAGTAGATGACAATTCTGTCATCTACACATGAAAAATACTACTGACTATTATGCATTTTAATTTGGCTAGATGTAAGGCAGGCAATTACAAAAGCAAATTCTTATAAACTATAACAAAGTGATTACAGTTTTGGGGTGGGAGAATGAAATAAAATAAAATCTTGCATCCCTACTACTTACTGAAGGACAGTGTGTGGAGAGTCCATAGTGTTCTTGGAAGTTTCAATGACTTTGCCATTGTGCGTCCAATAGGAGCCCTTGATGGGAAGGGTGGAGTCTGTCAGGTTGCAGCTAAGGACAGCAGAGGTCTGGTTGATGACCTCTGCAGGTTCCACAAGGATGTTTGGCACTTTAGATGAACACAGAGAGGAAAAAAAATCACTTACGATATTTTGATGAAAAACAAAATAAGCATTTAACAACATTCTTTTTGCAGGTATAGAGATCAGTGTCTCGCATAATATCCCTGAACTGAAATTATTAAGGAGATTTTTTTTTTTTTAAATGACTCATGCTTTAACTTGTTTCCAAGACATCTACGGATTTAAAATATGGATTTAATCCAATCTACTATGCTATGCGAGTTCAAAAGAGCAGTTCACAATGACTAACATGCCATCTGTGTTATGTTAAAACATTTCCAATTTGCACCATTTTCCATCTCAGAATTGCTTACTGACACCTTCACATTTCCTGAAACTTACCATGATTGGGAAAGAAAAAAAAATCCTTTCTTAAACCTTCAAACCAAGAGATCAGTGCAACACAACTTGTATAAAGGCACAGAACTTTCCAAGAAGGGTGAAATGTACAAGACCCAAATTGGGAGCTCTGTCCCTTCCTAAGTAGAATAGAGGGAAGAATTTGAGTCATACTGGGAAGCTACTAGATACAGGAGGTCATCGGGGAAAGGAGTTTGCAATTAGCACATGCAGAAGAAGCAACCAGAGAGCGGTGAATGGCTATTGGCAAATTCACTGCCAGTCAAAAAAAAAAGGACCAAAAAAAGACAGAAACTGATAAAGTGGTATTCTCGTTTGTTTTGGGCAAATAAACTGACCATTTATATGGCTAAAAAATAATACTGGACCACAAGGCAGAAAAATGCCCTATGGCTGAGAATCCATCAATACAAATTAGTTGCCATCTTCTGTGCAAATTACGTAGCCCATAAGCAAAAGCAGAGGTCTATGAGTGTGAACAAAAGGGTACAGCGAATGTTAGTATCAATCAAGGAAAATGTCAGAAAAATAGACGTCTACAAGAAGCCATGCTAATCAAGTCATCTGACCCCTTTTTTAAATCATTTAGTCATCCATCTATTGTTCACAAATTATCATTTCTTGCAGAAGCCATTTGCAAGTTTCAAACCTTATGACCAGTATTATATTCAAACTCTCTTTGTATCTTACAGCTGTATCTAAGCCTTGAAATGAAAAAGGCATCAGATTGAAGTTATGCTCTATATCAGGTACTTCAGGTCTAGGGAGAGGCCCAGACGCACAATATGACCGGGTTTGCACTCTACTACAGGATGAGCCTGGAGTTCTTGAGGAAAGGAGGGGGACAATATACATTGGGTGAGGCAGGGCAGAGAGGGCAGTGGACCGGGGAGTATAGGGAGTGAGTTTAAAAGGAGCTGGACCTCCAGGACTTCACTAATGAGGAGACAATAATAGCCAAGCAACTTTGACTGGAGTCTCCTTCTGCTTCCTCTGTCACTCACTTTCGATCACAATAACGTTTGCCTGTGAGCGGATCCACTTGATTTTGGGCGTCTTCTTCAGTTCATTGCGGTCAGGGTCGTTGGAAGCGCGGCACTCATATGTGCCTGAGTCATCAAGGGTGAGGCTAGTGAGGTGAATGGTGCTGGTGGCGTGTGCGATATATGTGGCATTTATTCGTACACGGTCATCCCGTGCCCCGTCAAAGAGTTGGGTGAAGGTCTCATTGGGCTCCTCACCCTCTACAAACCACCACTGCACCTCAGGGATGGGGTTCCCTATCACCTCACAATGCAGCTCTGCGCTGTCATTGATCAGCTTCATCTGAGACAGGGGAGACTTGATAAAACCCGCTGAGCACCACGTACAGTAAGCCCAGCACATAGAAATAAGGAGTTTCAGATTGATTCGCAGTAATGAATTGATATGGATTTTGGATGTATTGATTTGGAGCATGTCAGTTGATTTCATGGGTAGGTGATAAAAGGCAGTGATGAAAGAAAGACAAGCAAGTAGAAAAGAGAAAGAAAAAGAAAACAAAGTTAATAAAACACAAATGACATGAATATGAGTACGCACATAGAAAAGGCATGGATTAGAGCAACATTTTTAACCCAATTATTAAGCAATGTTGTGATCATTCATGGTACTCTGACCCATTAAGACAATAATGAGACGTGCAATAACAAAGACAGTTGGAAGAGGGGGGAAAAAAATAAAGCAATCAACAATATTACCTTAAAATAAAAATAAACAAATAAATAAAGTCATGTGCAGTGAACAAAAAGTATTAAAAACAAAGCAGGTGACACTGAGATGAAAACTTATTTTTCAAAAACAGCAATAATCCATGAAACACATAGGGCCTGGACATAGCATTTTAGGTTAATAGCTTTTTGTCCAGAGGTGGTGTGAACTGAACGGTTAATGTATTAAATGCGGCCTAACACCCAATCTCTTTTTGAGGACATTGTGCAAAGGATTTAATACTCAGGTGAGGTCCAAAGAATAACAATCACACGCAGGCAAAACCACGGTGTGCTTGCTCCCCTGTAGCGTCTTTCCCAATCTACTCTTAGCAGAACAAAACCTGGAACTCAAACTACCTATCACCGCTAAGAAAAATAACAGCACAGGATCAACAATGTGAGGATCCTGGATATCAAAGCGCAGTGTCAGGTGTCTATCGGGAAAGGGAAAACAATCCTTCAGTGGGCTAAACACTGTTTTGGCCAAGAGACAAAACATGCACACCCCCATACCTCCATTTCATGACCTGACACTTAAAATGTATGTGTGCGTGCGTGCGTGTGCACATGTATGTGTGTTGGGGTGTGTGTGTAAAGATCAATTTTCAAAACACTTCTTGTCACGACTGTCAGCAGTTATCAGTTAGGCCCCCACTAAATGAAAAAGAGCAGACTTGCGAACATGGTTATGTGTGCAAGTGTCTCAGCCTCTAAATATCATGTGACGTATTTAGCTAAGTGTGGCCTCACAACTATTGCCAAAGGTCACCTTCATAGAGCATGCTGTATGAAAAGTTCACAATTAAATATAGGCTCGGCCTCAGTCCCAGTTAGGATCAGATGTAAATTATATGAATCCTAGCTGTGATATACAATGTGAAAGACAATCCATTTGTTATAAACACAGTCAGCTAACTGAAAATTTTGATAGAATAAGGTAGAGTCTTTTCAGTGGAGCAACTCCACAGTTAACTTTCCAAGTTTACAGTAAACAAACACCTATAAGGCCTGAACTATATTCAACAATACATGCCTGGAACTCATAAAAGCTACCACAATAAAAATTTTTAAAAAAAGCTAAATATTTTATGATACAGAGAGTGCATGACATTTATAAAGCACGAACGAATAAGAAGGGCAAACAAAACCATACTGTGGCAATACATGCTTTATCGACATGGAAAAAGTCAATGTTTATTGTTCATTCAACCAACTGGTTGAAACTAACAATTCTAGTAAGAATGTACTCAACATTTTAAAAGACAAAAGGGTGCACAATCTGTAATACCGTGATATCCTCAGGCCACTTTCAACACACCTGAGCAACAAAGTATATTGAAATCTCATGTTCAACAGGAAAAGCCAGTACAATGAGACGGAAAGTCTAACAGGACTAGGATACTAGTGCTTCCAGCATTAAGAAAGAGTAATGACATACAGGGGGAAACAGGCACACTGTCAAAAGAGCAAATTTCAGTTTGCATTTATGGTGCACATCCAGGTCAAGATTAATGATTGCCTATTAAAACTGCCAGCTGCAAACAATTGCTGATGGAGTCAGATACTTATCATTTTAGCCAAAGTAAATCCAATAAACAAGATTTCACCTTATCATAGTGCTGAGTGACAGTGACATAATATTACCATAATAATATGATCAAATACCTAGGTATCAATATTGTGACAACACTGTACAGACGACTATTGGTCCTTTCATATAATATTCTCACACAATCATTAATGATGTGGATATGATGACCAAACAGATCAAGGCAAATACTATGACCACCACAACAGTGTAATAAGCTGAGAAAACTGCATGTCTTAATTGTAATGCAGTCTTTAAAACCAACAAGACAATACTTGTGTCATCTCCTGGGATTTTAAAAATTGTAATATTGTGAAATATCTAGTCCCCCAACCCTACAACCACATAAAATTTTTTTTTTAAAAAACACCCAGAAAAGGCAACTACTTGGAATACATGCTTTACCGTAACGAGTGTCGACCAATTAGAACAGATTGAGCAACTGGAACATCAAAATTACTCCATATACAGGTTTTTTTTTTTTTTTACATAATTGTGTAACACATGTATGGAAACGTTTTTTTTCCCTTGTCTTGTTCAACCAAAGGAGATCTAGGCCTTCCCTACCTGTCTGCCCTTTTCACAATAACCCACTTTTCAGACCAAAGCTGTGCTTGAGAAGAAGCTGGAACTCCGGGGATATCTAATTTTACTATTTGATGTACTCCAGAGCCACCATTGCCAAAGCAGAAAAGATTCGGTTGCATGGGGGCTGCCTGCATGTATGTTTGAGTGTGAGGTCTTTAAGTCAACTTATTGTATTTGTATATGCAAACTGCATTGTCACCAGCGAGGTGTCAACACACTCTACATTCAGTGTAAAAACTGTTAAAAAGTATTAAGAAACATTCTGACTGCTAATAATTGCCTGGACAATTTTATAGCACTCTGCAGAACTGATGCTAGTCTGCTTCACTCAGGCTCACTTTGCTCAGCTGAAAGGTGCATATGACCGTGTTTTAGAAAGATACACACTAAAGATACACTGTTCAGCTTGTCTGGCTATTCTAATTGCTTTGGGTGATGCAATCCTGTTGGGAAACTCATTCAGTGTACGCATATATAATTTGCTAATGTTTTCATGAAATGCATACATACAATGAAAAATTGACACATAGCTGAAGTGGACATGTCCATATGTCAACCATGAGTCAATCTGCAAGCCTGATGTGTGTGTTACACAGAACGTGGGCTGCCATGAATTCTGGAGGCTTCAGGCTAGAGAGTCAGCACAATGCTCATTCTTAAACAGACAAGACAGCAGTTGTAAAGCTGCATTATAATGGAATTAAATATAATCTACAGCCACTTGCATTATCTACATTGACAAAACAAGCTTGTGTGACAAAATGAACACAAGTGATTCATTTGCAAATAAAATTTATTTCACGGCAAGGTAATCAAATGAACTGAGCGCAAAGGACAATTCAACGTTGAATATCTACACCATGGTCTACTGAATATGTGAATACTCTGCCCAACTACTTGCAAATGGCGCTTAAATACAGTGGCAGATGACTGGATCTCCTACTTACAACGAGAACCGTCACTTAAGTGTGGTGAGAGTAATCACACGAAACGCTTATGAAACGGACAAGACAAATCATTATGACTTCGTAACAAAAAAATATCCCCCAGACATGAATAAACTGTAGCTCAGCAGTCAAAAACGACCGATTTGGCATCGCTGTGTTATAATTAATCTTATAGAAATGGCTAGCAAGCCGCACGATCGGCATCTTGTTTTCTTAGTCAATATAATAACTGGTTTACACCGGATTGAAGACATTCTCTCGCAATCAACTGCTATGCTAATCAGTTCCAGAGGGACTAGCTTTACTGGACTGCGAGTCTGTAACAGAATATGACTGGATCCTCAAAAGAGAGAGGGGAAATCGATTGTACTGTGATGGCTGACAAGCTCGATGTTAGGCCTACATGCTCACTGGATCAAAGAGAAGTGGTAGAGATGAGAAAAAAAAAACGAGTGGGGAAGCATGTCAATCGAGCGAACCTCGCCTGAACTAAAAGTCACGAACTGCCATAGCAAACGATGGGTGCTCGGTTAGCTAACGCCAGTTACACAACGGTACAGTGGTTTGAAATCCGGTAGATAAACAACAGATGTTAATGAACAACAATCTGTGTGGAGAGTTCAAATAACTGCTTTTCTTCGGTTGGTACAAAAAGCCACAAAGCGTAACAAACAAGGTAAACCAAATAAATTCCGTTGCTAGCTAACTGGTTCATTTAATATCGGTACAAACTACTGAAATCAGCACTGTAGCAACTGGTTTTAGCGTTACGGCTGTAAATTAGCTCATGTGTTGCTAGCAATTGGTGGTTCCTCCTCAGCTGAAACTGTTTTAGGTTTGCTGAAGCAGGCGCAACGTTAATAGGTTATTCGACGTCGAATAACTTCTTCGCCAAAAAGCTGAGAATGAACTAGCGATAAGTAAAGTTAGCGGGCTGTCAGTTATTGATAAAATGTTCATTTACCGAGGACAATATCTGCATCTTTGAAACAACATGGCTAACATCAAAATCTTGTCTTACCTGTCGAGGCACTAGCTCGGTAACAGCACAAGAGAAGGGCGCTGAACCCCCACAGTAGCTTCATGGTAATACTTTTTTTCAACGCCTCACGTTAATCGTCGATACTTGACTCTAATTTTCGGTGGTACGTCGAGTAAATGTTAGCTACTGTCGCCACACCGGGCCCTCGACACGGGAGCGAATGTCGACCGAGTCGGTTGTCCTCTACTTGCATGTGGATCAGCACGTCGTCTGCGTGACGTTTACGCCGCGGGGCGGGACCACGCTGTAATACTGATGTGAGGACACAGTTCTGCATTTGCACTCCTCACACCCAAAGCGGGTTTAATATTTCAGGCAAGTTGTTTTACCGTGCTATCAACTAAGCCAAGCCAGTTTATAAATAACTGTTATCTACTTTTAACAAGTCATAAACTACTGACAGATGACTATGAGGAATGAAATGGCAACTCCAATCATTTTTACCATCCCCAACGAGAAGGGACAGCTGTATCAGAGACACTTGGTGGTGATAAAACACTGTCAGTCACGATCAGTTCATTATAATGTCACAACTGACTGACGCAGACAAACCAAAAGTCCCACAGAAACATTACAGTAATATCATACATTTATAGATTTTTAGTGAGGGATTTATCCACATTTGACTTTTTTGCATGTTGTGTTACATACTACTACGATGACGACGACGACTACTACTACTACTAATTTGTCTGGGTAAATGTCCATCCAAATTCCTTTGATTGTCCTTGGAATCTACATTTTGATTGCAGTCCACTTGTGATCAATTAGTTAAATTGACTAGGCATGATTTACAGAGAAACAGTCCCACAAAAAACAGTGTTTCTAACAGCAGTGTTTCTACCATTATATCAAACTTTATGTTGAACTCAAAGACAGAATTGTAAGGACTCACATTCTGGGGACGGGTATAAACTGAATTTAAATATACAGTATTTATAGCTATTTATTAAAGGTGTTTGTATTGGTTTTCAACTCTAGGTATTTTAGGTTTCAAGTATTCTAGGATGTTCTCTTGTCTTTTTGTACTTTTTTCTCTCTTTTAATGCTGACTAAGGAGCAATGCTCAAAGATTTCCTACGCACTCATGCACATAGCAAATAAAGTACCTTGAACCTTGCACCTTGAAAACCATTTTTTCTTTTTCATTTTAAAATGAGGAAGAAAAAAGTTTAACTACCATGAAAGGTTATCCAACCAGACTGAACGACTGAACAACAAGGACTTTAGTAAGGTAGGTGACCAAGAACCCAGTGACCGCACTGACAGAACTACAGAAATCCTTGGTTCTGTTTGTGGTACTTACTGGAGGGTTCTTTTATTTACAGCGGCACCTCACAAATCTTAGTATGACAGAGTGACCGTAAGAAAGTGCACATCTGGAACATGGCTAGAACTTGCTAGAGCCCATGAGGTGGGAGTTTCAGAGTCTTGGGCACAAAATGACATGCTTTGCATCAGAAACACAGGCACAGCTACTCACCCACATAACACCACCCTTACCATGAAGCATGGTGGAGCCGTGGAGGCAGCATAAGTCTGTGGCAGGCTTTCCAGCTGTAGGTATTGGGGGGCTTGTAGAGGGAAAAATAAATAAATGGAGTCAAATACAGACTAATTACCTATGAACCTGCTTCAGAGTGCCAACCACCTTAGACACAGGTGATGAATCCTGTTGAAAATTTGTGGAGTGCATTGAAGATAGCTGTCCAGATGCTCACCATTACCTGAGAAAATGTACAAAACAGAATAGGAGAAAATCTCAAAATCCAGATGTGCTAAGCAGATTAACATACATGGTATGGCCTAGTCATTGCATAAAAGTGCTTCCACCCAATACTGACTCAGGGGGAAGAATACTTGTAAAATGTATTTTGTCTTTCTTTTTCAATAAAGACACAAATAAGCCAAAAACATGTTTTCACTTTGTTGTGAGGTATTTTATGTAGGTTGTTGACAAGATCAAAGTTTAATCCACTCTGAAATCAGACTGCAGCACTGCATAATGCAGTTCAAAATGTTAATTCTAAACAACATTGACTCTTGGATGATTAAATACTAAAAGAACATGCCATGCTTGCAAACCACATTCCATGGCAGACAATGTACATAGTTAAAAGGGAACATAACTACTTGAAATGATGACTAAATTCTTATTGACAATAAGCACACCAATCACCACATTCCCACTGGAAGTCAAACTTGTAGGTTTAAAGTCAAGTGTATCCGTCTGTCCTCCATCCAGAGCAATGGGCCGTCTACAGCAACAATGCTTTCAGAATTAAGAGCTTTGAACATTGACCCCAAAGGAGTAAAGCCGTACAATGTGAAGGAAATACTCTTATACAACGAAACAATAAAAGGAAACAGATTATTGCTTGATTGATAAGCCATTTAGGGTGTTATACACTTTTGAAGAATTTCATTTAGGCTGTGTATGTCCTTTGATCAGGTCTTACTTTGAAAATGCAAAACAATGAGAAATCCCCCCACCCAAGAAAAAGAAATTATCCATTGAATCTACTTCCAACAGTGGCTTCTAGTGATGTTATTGTGTTTGCCTCTGGTTGAGTTTCAGGTGTTTTTTCTCTGAGGTTATCAAAGGTCACTGAGACTATAAATGGTTTACTATAGGAGACACAGCCCAGCAAACAGCATAACTTAATTGGCATTAAAAACAAAAACAAAAAATTTGGGTTCTTAACATTTCTATTATTTAACATTATAACATGGGTTAGATGTAAGAATGACTAGAAAATTAAGATTCTTTTGTGACTGTGTACATGCTGTACCAAACAAGGTTATGGAAAAGTTCCTGCTCATTCGCATTACTGCACTCCCATCTAGTGTCTATCCAGAGCACCACGCAATCGGTGTGAGAGGTTAAAAAATAAAAAAGCAACAGAGGCCATCACAACCTTTGAACTTAGTCCACTGAGTGTATATTATTTTATCAAATTATTTCATTTTTTATTATTATATGGATAAAAGCAGTAAAATATTAGAAGGGTATGTTGTTACAACCCTTCATTCTGCAACTGCAATAACTCAAAACTGATATACTTTGCTCCAGTGAATGTTTACATACACTTTAAAAATGTGTTTTAGCACAAAACTTTCAAAAAAGCTTTCAACTACATTTTATCTTCAGTTATCACACATTCTTGAATCAAGAGCTCAGTCTGTCAATCCATTTCAGCATGAGAAAACAGATCTTAAAAATAAAATTGCACACAGTAGAAACCACTTACATGAATATTAAGTTGTAGCACCCAAATATCTTTATTTTAATCTGTTCATGTTGTTGTTGTTGTTCTTACATAAGCCTGCAAATCAATTCTTTATCTACTGACAAACTTTGGAAAAAAAAATTAAGTTGCCTTTAAAATGACCTTAATTGCCTTCAAGTTAAACGCCAAATGCACTGACATGTCTTGATCATGTATAACAATTTAAAAAGCTGACTGAGATTTAGATTAGCATTTGCTGTATAGTGAAAAATCCCTTTGTTGGCAATTCAGTAATGAACATCCTAGTAATTATCCACATAGGACGTAATTACTGAATTTTGTCTCTTAATTTCAAGTCTAAACAATAGAACCTGTGCAGTGTCAGGTTATCTGAAAACAAGAACTGAATATTTATAATATAATAATTATGTAAGCTATTGTAACATTGTTGCAAGAACAAAAGGGTTCAAAAATTCATATCCAACGAAACCATGGAGACACTCAAGTGCGCGCTTGAACAGTGCACTTGAAGAGTCCTTTCACCTGTGCAGATATGGATGCTACTAATAAAAGGATTAAATTTACATATTTTCTCTCCTTCACTAGCAAAAGTGTGTCATTATAAATCATACAACTCTGGCGGTTAAAAAACAGCAACTGACTTGTCGTTACAAGTCTTCCACCTTTGGATTCCTTTGTTTTCTCTTGCTGTATGAAGTGATTTAGGCAGACAGAGCCTCTTGAGGTTCCCATCCTCCTCCACATCCTTTCTGACAGGAGGCGCACTCCAGGCCTCCACCCTTCCCCTGGTTCAGATTCCTGATGGCAGAGGGAGCAACAGGAGGGGCAGAAACACATGTATCGCACATATCACTTCACTCCAGAATCTGGTTTGAGTGCTCCTGATGAGGGGACGGGTGCACCCAGGTCCCCGCCCTATGGCAGGGAGAGATTGGAGGTCACCACTCTGACGTATGGTAGCCTAGGAGTGATAGACAGCTCATGTGTTGAGATGGAGGAATGTTTTCTTTTTTTTTTTATGAGTTATCTGTAGAGTTCTCATTGCTAGTTGAGCTTGACGACTGAGGGGTGGAGGAAGAGGAAGAAGACGAGGAAGAAGAGGAGGAGGTAAAGTTCATCCCTGATAGTTCTGGAGGGTTCATTGCTGTGTTCTGGCCACTCAAGCTTTTCCTGCATACTGGACAGGTATCATGCTGGAGAGCAGTAAAAAAAAAAAAAAAAAAAGTAAAACACAGAAAAATTAGGCAATTTTAGTATTAGTGCAGTCAAGTACGATTTTTTTGTTTGTTTTGTTTTCCATTTCTCCATTTTAATAAATGACTGTAAGTGCAGGAGGAGCAATGGAAAGTGTGATTTAGGGATGGGGGATATGGACAAATCAAATATCACAAGATATTTGGTCAAATATCTTTGACCAAATATCTTGATATTAATATTGAGACGATAATGCTGCTTTCTTAAGATATTTACACAAGAGATTTCTGATAAGCAATCATTCATAATGTGTATATGATGACCATGCAGGTAGAGGTAAATGGTGAAACAGCTACAACAGTCTAGTAAGAAAATTGTGTCCCCTTACTGGAATGCAGCCTTTAAAACCAAAGAAAGACAATTCTTGTGCCATGTCATGATATCCAAAATCCCAGATAATAGCGAGTCTCATATCATGTTATCAATACAATAGTGATATAATGCCCAGCCCTAGTTGAGTGTAGAAATGCCTATTACCTGTTCCAACCAGGGCACTATGCAGTCATTGTGGAACATGTGATTGCACGGAAGCTGCCTCACATTTTCTCCAGCAGTGTAATCTTCTTTACACACCGGACATTCTAGACCTGAGGCTGAAAGACAGACCAAAAGGTAAAAAAGACACAAAACCTGTCAAGTAACATGAGGAATTTCCACCAGTAAACTTTTTTTTTTCACTCCTGTCAGTAGTTTGTGAGTTGCCACAATGTGCTGTGACTCCATCATGGTCACACCTACCAACATGCTCCTCCGTGATTTGTACTGTAGGAAGGCTCTTTATTTTATCCCTATCGGCAGGCGGTGGCCCTGTGTTCTCAAACTGGTTTAATAACTAGAGGAATGGAAAAAAAGAAAACACTTACAAAAGAATGAAAAGGGATTGTATGCATGTTGACACATAGTCTGGCATAATGTCTTAAACACCAGTTAAAAACTGACATACAAAAACTATTCCACTTTGTATACAGAGGGTAATCACTTTGAAAAAAAAAAATAAAAGTTAGATTTTTGAAAATAATACCTGTGTTATAATTGCATCTAGTCCGTTGGCACCCCATGCATAATCCATAGGATTTGAGTGAAGAACGCCCCTTTCAAAAGGATAGCAAAATCAGAACAAGTACAATACAATAAACATTTTTTTGTTGATGAGTGGCTGTCTACATTATGGTTGTTTTGTTGCAGGAACTCACCAGGGTCCAACACCAATATTTGGCATCGCAGTAGGTGCAATTATTCCATTCACTAGCTGCTGAATGATTCTATGTGAGAGAACAAAACATACAGCTATGACATGGATGTATCAGAAGAAAAAAAATAAGCTTCCACCTGTGTGTTAAGATGGCTTGCTATTAGGGGAGTCATAAATGAAGCCCAGTGGAAGAGACAACTGACAAATGATATTAATCAAGGGAAAGTGAAAAAAAGGATGATTTTCACAAAGTCACTGCCTGCGCGCCTCACCCCTCTAAAGTGGGCACTCCCTCATGCCTCCCTGCTTGTCGTCGGGAACCATGACGACCCCTGGGCTGCCTGGCACCGTATCGCTGCCGTGATGCCATTTCCCTTTCCCGCCGGTTTTCAGCGTCACGGTTGTCCTCTGTTCCTAGTCCAGCCCCGAAGTCAAAACTGTCGTCAAAAACACCCAGAGCAAACTGGCCGTAGCCCGAAGGGAATGTAAACATGTGCTGGTCCACATTCTGAAACACAAACAGATGAAGACACACAAATGAACTTGTGTGCTGTAATCTCAGTGGTGGAAACCGTAGAGCGCTGTGCTTTTTCTACAGTCTGGAGCTGACCTCAAATATTTATCATCAATAGTACGCAGCAGACAGCTGAGGACTACGTCAACTGTCAGGTCAAATTTCATGCCAATGGAAGTGTTCTAGAGTGCATGTTGACATACTTATTTGTTTACTGAGATAACGTTATCATTGCTTTCATACAGAATGAACTCACAGCTGTTAAATACGTATTGAACTGCCATTACTCATCTGTGACTATTCAAAGTCAACTTACCCCACTTATTCAGTGCCAAATTACGATACAGAGAATATATAATGTATGTTGTTTATAAATACATAAAGGGCAAACACAGCTCCTGTAAAAATCAGTATGTGTCATATCTACGACATGACGTTTTAACAATAAATCAGACCTGCAAACTTGTCGGTGGAGACAGTTTTAAGACATACTGGCAGTTTTATTTAACACTACTTGGAAAAAGTATGTATGAGAAACACATCTGAGTAAAGAATGAGTTCAGAAACCTCAAATGGCTGCTGGTTCTGGTCGCCGCTGGAAATGGTAGACATGGAGCCATTGTCAGCACTTAAAGGGGACAAAAAGGTAATAAGTTAGGTCTGCATTTATTATCATTAATACTTATTAGAGGGAATTGATGTAAAAGCCATTTTCCCTCACTCATAATGAATATTAACAGATACTTTATATTGAATCTCTTAATGCCATAGAAATGGGGGGAAATGATAACTTGAACATGGCAGCCTGCAGCAGTGAATACACTTTATACACACCTTCTCTCCTCCAGCAGCTCCTCAATAAATCCTGACTCACATCTTGGACAAATGTAGTCCTGTGTTTAAAAAAAGCAGAAGAAGAAGAGGAGGAAGAAGAAGAAATGGGAAGAAGTGTGAGATGGATAATGCCCTTCATAAGTCAACAATGTAATTACTGTTTTTTATTTTATTACAATCACACATTACTTCCCTTAATGTGGTAAACCATAATTGAACACATGTGTATCTATCTTAAAAATAAAGGATGAATACCTGGTACCCAAGTGATTATGGTAATAGGCCATTCTACACAAGACGTATCACGGAAACCAACTATCATTGAACTCTGAGGGGCGTAAATCACCATCACCAAATACAGCTACTAACGTGGGGGAAAACCAGTGGCTGACTGTCATTGTGAGGGACGCCGATACCATTCTGTGACAGATCATTCCAGCCTGGGACAGGGAGAGCTACTGGTGTGGCTTGCTGATGGCAAAGCACAAAAGAAAACTGTGGCATTGTTGCTGCTTCACCGCTTCACAACAATCGACACAGGCGACTAGAGATTTAACCAACATGCGCCAACATGTTTAAGTGAAGCTGAAGTGTTTTATAAAATGATAAGTCTAAGCTGGACCAGTGGACGTGATCAGACACAATGTTAAAGGCAATGCTCATAAAGGAAGCTAGGATACCTCAAGTGGAATCGTAATCCCACCTCGCAAATTCAACCCAAAGAATTGCTCAGTATCCAACAGGTCGATAATTTTGTGCATACATGTAGCTGTTATTAACACTATGTTACCGGACAAGAGCTGAGTGGCTAAGCTTTCCACATTCAGTGACTACTTAGCTATCCAACTGACGTTAGCTAACACAGGCAGCGTTAGCATGATAGAATGCACTGAGCCCATAGCAGCAGGCTAATGGTAGCTGGCTAACAGTTGGCTAATATGCTTTGAGGACCTCCGCCCGGGCAAAAACAACACATGTTGCGTTTCTCCTCTGCCCAATTGTCTCCGTCTTTACTACTCGTTCGTGCTACTTACAGGGAGCCGAGGACTAATCTCTGCTGAACATCTGTGACAGAAGAACCGGCTGGGCCATGGAGGAGCTTCCGCCATCTTTAGTCAGTAGAGGCGTAGGGACTACGGGGCACAGAAAGGGACAATATTCACCTCCCTGACCACGAAACATCTGACTGACAAAAAAGGCGTAGTTACGACAAAACAAACACAGGTTTCACAATTATCATTACTATTTGTGACAATATATTGCTGTCAAACTGTGCATATACTGCGCATATAGCGTACCACTTGCGTTGATTATTTTTTCTGTCACATTCTCCTGGCGTGTTGACAAAACCGATGTCACTGCCCTATAAAATATTGCCACACGGTGGTGCTTTAGTGTATCAAGTGGGGAGAGGCCAAACTGACTTGCTGGGCCTGCATTCGCAGTACTCCGGCCGGGATGACCCGCCCCTATTCCGCCTCTGATTGGCTAACCCCAACCCTAAGCTTAACCAACCTAACCAACGAGGGAAACGACTGTCAGCCAATCAGAGGCAGAGGTGGGCGGGTTTGCAGGTCCGGCAAGTCAATTTAATGTTTCCCGTATCAAGTGTTGTGGTCTTACATGCCACAGTGAAGCAGGGTAACATGCAGTTGTGGTGAGGATACAGCAAAGTCTCTGACACTCCGTCTCCTGAAAAGTTACAGTTTAATGTGATCATGATATTGCATAATCACTGGGTCTAAACCAACATACCTAAGGAAATTGGGAGAAATTGGCCCAACTTTATCCTCCACTACCCACAGAGAAGGCTCAGTTACAAACAGGGCTATTTTCTGATGTGTTAAGGTAGGCTGGTGAAGAATGTCTGTCAAATCCACACCACAGACCAACACATATGCATATCCCCCTCATGTCTTAAGTACAGGTTCAGTGTCCCACATTCTGACCATTCACAACAGGCTGCCTTTTTACATTTTCCCAGCCATCAGAGATTTGTTTTTTGCTATCTGGCGTCCTGCTCGATATTTTGTAACTTGTGCTACTTTTCCATTGGACTCTGGACAAGTTGAATCAGAAAAACAAAACAGAAAATGTTTAACAACTAACATGGCAAATACATCATTTCTTTTTACACGAATAGCCCCAAGGTCTCACTGGTGGTCCTGAGAGGAGTTATATAAGAAGCGGAGGGGATATGATTTATAATAGCCAGTTAAGAATTCAGGTCTGTTTTTATTTTTGGAGTTGTAAATTCTATTTTCCTTGATATTTCACTTTTTTTCACAGGTATCTGTTAAATTATCCGTGTGAGTGCTGATTTATAGCTGAGCATGGCAGGTTTGTAAGATATGGCTCCAGCATGCAGGGGTACTGAGTTTACTGTGCTCACTTAAAGACTATCTCTAGTGCTTAGCACCACATGTTGAGAATAAGTAGGAGTTCCCATATGACTGTCCCACAGCCAATCACAGCTCTCAAGCCATCTGGTGTGATTTTATGTATAATTTCATGCTTCTGAGTAGAATAGCCCTGGACTTTTGTAACACAGATGTCTGTAACTACCTCCTATGGTTATGGTGTAGAACAACTGACATTAGAAAATAAATAACTGAGGAGAGCACTGTTGGCTAAAGCACTGACATGCATTGTAGGTCCACTGATCTGAAGGAAAGATACTTTATGTAACACATGTTGCCAGTATCTTGCTGTTTAAGAACTCATCATTAGGCACAAAATTCCTTTCTCTTATTCTGTGGCAAGTCTTAAAAAGTAAAATTTCATTTCTAACAGTGAAACAATGGATTACTTTCTCAACCTGGAACACATAACACAGACACGATAAGTTGTTTCCTCAAAGGAGAGGTCACACTGTAACCTAGTTAGGTCCTTATGTCCTCTCGCTCTGTGTTGTGTCTGATCGGGCCATGTGGGAGCAGGAAAGACACGGCTGTCCCATGGGCTGAGATTAGAGAGGGTCTGATAGCACTGAGATTTGCTATGTCTGCCTGGCTGAGGTAAGCTATTGTCTCTCTGTGCCCAGTGCGTCACTGCCGTCCCAGTCCAATGCTCATTGTTGCAATCCAATCTGGGGAGTGAGTGAGTGACTGCGGGTCACACATGGGTCAGAGACAGGTCATGTGAGCAGCAGAAAACAACTTTGCCAGACTGAGTACCTTCCACATCATGTAGTTCAGGTCACTGCTAATCTGGACTTGTGATATGTTGACCGAGAAAACATTGGTCCTCCAGTGAGCAGTGCTGCTGTTGACGTAGCGCAGTATAACACTGTGGCCTCATTCTAAAAAAGGCCTCGATATGATGTGGATGAGAAAATTCAATACAGAGGATACTGCAGTACTTGACATTTCACAGCACTTTAGCACACTAAATCGAACTATGCGTATGCACATGCACGCACACACACAAATCCAATGAATGAGAGAATACAACAGCTGCTCGTGCCTGGTTTTATTACACTTTTGGTACACATGGCGTAAGTGGGTCTGCAGAAGATAGTCTGCAGATATGCTGCAAGGGACGCTGCCGCTTTTGTCACTCCATCGAGCTATTCCAGTCATTCCAGCCGGGAATGCCCAACACAGCTCCACTGGGCCCCTGGATCGTCGTCTCACACACTCTCTCACACACACAAACACACACAGAGACACACACAGCAATAACAGTCGCCTGCTGGAACTTCCTGGGCCTCTTAGTCATGCGTCACTTGTTTTTAGTCCCACCCACTGAGGACTCTCTTTCCCTCTAGACACACTCTGGGGAAGGTTATGCGTCACAATAGTTGTGCATCTCACACACACGCACACACACACACATACATACACAAACTAACTGTAAGATTCTTGCAGAGACAGCAAGAAAGCTGTAAGGATCAACATTAACAATGGAAAGAACTTTAAGAAAAAAAAATAAACATCCTCGTCAACACTTTGGGATGTATACTCACATTTGAGTCACAGCAGGTACACTTCTTCTCTTCTTGGATGGTGCACCCAGTCCACAGTGTTTTTCCACTCTGCTTGTGATCAGGCATTGTGTCACAGAAAAAGAAAAATCCCCTGATTCTGCATTGGTACATTAGTGTTTGATATTACATCACCAAGCAGCTAACAAAATATAGATGTTACTAGAGGAACATATGTGCACAATTAGCTTAAGTCCATTCTTCTTTGTCATAGTGGAGCATTCATGGTCACTCGCTGCAGATGTTCTCTTTAATACTCAAGGGCTCTTGATTTGATCTGCTTTTCCTGATACATTGTTTCACTATACAATGATGATCTGTCCTGATGATGTATCTAATCAGGGTGCTGTGTTTGACTCTGATGTAATGCATTGTATAATCTGCAAATCTTTACTTCAGCAAATTAGATGCCTGTCAGGCAGCCAGCCGCTCCGGCACACAGATCAAAACAATGCTTGTAACATCAGCTGTGGAAAGTACACCAGTCATAAATGTGAATTTAGTTCAGATTTTTTTTAGCTGGTTTCACTCTGCCTGATTGTCGTGGTGCATGGGAACTGGGTGTAAACTGGGCGTGACTCTGATTTTAACCCAAAATGACAGTGGCTTTTGCAGACTGTAACAGAATCTGATTATGAGATGTGCCTTCTTCATTTGTCTTAGCCAATGTGTTACATAAGCTTTGTCAAAACGGAATGCAGACCAAACACAAAATACTGCAATTTACAATTAGCACGCGCCAAATATTTAGCAGTTTTATTGATATGTTTTATTGCACCCTCTCTCTCTCTCTCTCTCTCTCTCTCTCTTCCTCTCTGTCTCTGAGCATGTGTGTTTGTGTATATACAGCAGGAGAAGGAGATTGTGCAGGGCATTCCCTAATAGAAACTGTAACAATTTTATGGCGGGAGATAGTGAATAGTTATGTGTGTATTTTGTATGTGTGAGTGTGTGTATGCATCTGTGTGTCTTTGTATAAGAGTGTAGCTGTGGTTATGTTTGGCATCTATTCATGTATCATCAGTTTGCAGAGGGCTGTGTATTGGATTTGCTCACACAGTTGTACCTCTTATTCTTGTTGCCTCTCCATTGAAGAACACTGCCGCTAACTACACCGTGCAGTCAATCCCCTAATCTAAAACTGACCATCAGTTGGTTTATAAGATGTGCAATTCTGTAATCCTGTGGAATAGCTACCATATGGGCCTCCTGAGCTTGCTGGGGGTACATTGCGCTTCTCTGACAAGCAAAAGAGCTCCTCACAGCTGATTTGATAAACTGTGCCCTAATGGCTATTGCACCTATAGACTAAAAGAACCTGGTGGCAGTGAGAGCACAAAATGTAAAGAAATCTGAACCTAGGCAGCGTTCCCATTCTCTTCTTTGCTGACTTTGCACATATCAAGCTGCAATGCATGACAGCTATGAAAGAGCTCAACCAACTTTCCGTGATAAATAAGCAGGTATTTGGGCTCTCTGTCAAGCCAACACTTATAAAAAAGTGTATTATTGCCTTGTGTCTATATGAGAGCCACCTGAAAATTTGATGTGAAATTGTGGTCATGGCCTGCTATTTTCCCAAGCCTCAAATTGCACAAGTTGACTCTGAGTCAGGTTTGGAAACTTGGTGTTGTCTAATTATCACTTCATTGAAATTTTCTCAGCTATGCAGCTTGATATTTCAGCATGTACCCACACCACACTTAATTCAGTGACCTTGTCGTCGCCAAGGCAGGGAGGCATCATTCTCATGCCAGACTGGTTGTAGCTGCACATCTGTTCCCAAGACCTCTGGGGAGTCTCCGAAGTCCCTGAAATTTTAAGCACCGTACCAAAGTGGGTTCATTACAATTATACATTATATATGTTGCATATTTCACAAAACCTTACAGTACAGCATGTTGCATTTTCAGTACTGTATCCTTATGCAGTACATATGGGCCTAGAGACCACACACAGACACCCAGAGCCAGAAGAGAGGCTGTCCCGGTGGACGCCACCAGGAAATGAAACAATTCAACAAGCCTAATTGGGGACAATTAGCATTTGCACAACTTCCTAACTCGGCTGATCTGTGTTGTCGATGGTGGCAACAAACACGTTCTTGCTAAGGCTGAAAGCACAGCATGAGTTTTCTCTGAACCAATCACACACAATTTGATTTGTCCAGGGCAGCTGTTAAACATCTTTCTAGAGCAATGTGTGTTGAGAAAGTCTTTGGCAGCAACCATGGCATAAAATTTGTATCTTATCCTCCTCAAGCTTTATTTGCTTGGTCACAATTAGACTTATAACTGCAACATCCAGACGAAGAAATTCCAGTTTTTTAAATTTATTTTTATTTATTTATTTATTTTTGGTAGTTTTACTTTCTCTTGTGTGACAGTTTTTTGTGGATATTCACAAGTGCTGATTGTACTCATATTAACACTGACAGTGATTTGATTTGAACACTTAATTACATTAGCACTGGCTGTCAGATTAAAAGATATTGTCATATTCGTCCAGTTCAAGCGCTGGTTGTTAAACAGACATCCATCGGCCAGGACGGTCCGGCTGGTTAATAGTCTAAGTGCCTCTGATAAAAATGACATTACCTCTGCAGACTGTAAAATCAGATGTCATCATTTCTCAGAATTGTAAAATTCTAGTGGAGCTCTCTGTAGTACTATGAACAATAAGAAGTAGGGCTGGTTCTAGTATTTATAGGCTGTTTTGTCAGTATGACGATCATTTGTCAGCAGTTAAATGACGTGCATATGGAAGATTTTATACAATTGAAACACATGCCTTGAAATAAAGTAAGTCCGGGAAATAATGTGTGAGACTGATATATTCTGATGGAGTGATAGATCTGATATCTATTAGTTTCAGCTGTGTGGGATGGAGCTGTTTACGATCCAGTGGCGTGATCCAGAGAGTGGGTGGTCTCGGAACACTCCAGCATGCGTGGTTTCATCACAACATCAGTTTAGATCTAACTGTTGGCTGTTAACTTACTGGAAGTTGTAAGGCAATTCGGAGGAAATGATACACCGAGCGGATGTTCTGTGTTGAGAAAGAAGCTTGACATATCAGAGCAAAATGAGCAAACATCTCTGAAATGTCAGTGTGTGCGTCACATTATAGCTGCATGTGTTTGTAGGGATATAAACACCTCAGCTCGAGGTTATGATGTAATGTGTGTTATTGATCCCATGCTTACAACAGGTGAGCTCCAGAAACCCAGAGAGGTGCATGTTACCCCAGCGCAAGGACTACAGGCTTAACCACATGTATACACACACACACACACACACACACACACACACACACAAAAACACACACACAAACACGCAAGCAGAGTTCCATTCCCCTGTTTCAGGAAGTGAAGCTGGGACCTAGTTACACAGTGCCCCATTCCTTCTGGAGAAAAGACTCAAATATGGAGCATGGTGTGCAAGGAATGCTCAGTATAATTAAAATCACCTTGAAATGGGTCATATGTTTACCCTGTGGTTATGGGACTGCCTCCATTGTGTGACAAAGGGGTGCATCACATCCGACGTCAGCCAGGGGGCTGTGATGTAATGATACACAGTTTAAGTGGGATTAGGTTGTTCCTGTTGAAGGTGCGACACAGTCATAATGACTACGGTGAGTGAAGCCACAGAATTTTATTTGTCCTCAGCTACTGATTTCTATCTATTTGGATGTTTTTCTGGATACTTAAAATGCTTGAAAATTGCTGTGTCAATCTTTCTCAGTGTTTTGCTTTTATGGAATACCACAATCATTTCAAGATATGCACCCCAAGGTGGGCCAACCTCTTTATCCCAATGGGAGTTCACTGCAAATTCCTTCTGGGTTGCCACTTTTTAAATCATGGTCAGAGACATTGGTTTGGTGGGTTTATTGTGTGGGTCAGAAAAGAATTTATAGATGGCTCAGACTCTGTGAAGATATGGGAACCATTGCCTTCAACATTATATTATTTCCATACATTCTACATAATGAGGTATTGTGTATATTAAGCAGTTAAGGTTTAGAGATAATATCTGGAATATATTTGCTGCATATTATTCCCTGTGATGGGAAACTGAACTGGCATTGGGGCCTCATTGAAGGACAGAAGCCTTACTTTTCCCAAACATAGCTAACTCCTGTGGCCCACAATGAGGTCATGTCTGTATGTCTGATGACAAGATGTGACCAGTGTGTTTGTGTGTCAGTGCGAGATCTGTGATGTCAAAGTTCCCTCACGAATACATTTGGATCATTTGATAGTATATGAATTTATTCAGGAATCACACAGAATGCTTTAAGTTAAATTAAGAAACAGATTTTGGTGTATTGTATGTGAGGACAAGGCAACAGCCCCTTGGTGGCATTGTTATTTGTCCTGTTCGAACAAACAAAACATCTAATTCTATTCCCAATGTAATAAAAGGGTACTTGGACAGGAATATAAACATCTCCCTAAAGTTGAACCAGATGCTGCTGCATGGCGTGGTGCACAAGTCAGAGAAGAGAGAGAGAGAGAGAGAGAGAGAGAGAGAGAGAGAAAAACAAGGGAGGTACTTCACACAGGAAAGTGAGTCAGTACCCAGGCCTCTGCACTACGAAACATTCATTCCTCAATTCCTTTGCCCTCCATCCCTCGGTTTTACCACCACTCCCACCTCATCCAGAGCAGGGGGACATCCCTCGGGAGAAGGGGCAGAAAAGTTGCTCAGCCTGGCTTTGATTCTCCTCTACCTCCCATAAGAGTGTCATTGAGAGGCCTAACAGAGGAGACCCAGCCACTGCACGCACAGGAGAGGAGGCCCAGCCACGGCACGCATAGACTGAATGCCTGGATGGCTGCTGGAGCCTGACCTACTACCCCAGCCCTCTTTTTTTTTTTGAAATCTGAACACTTTAAAACGCCTTTGATACTATTGCAGTATATTACTGGTCTCATTGGTGGGTTTGTCATTACAAATGCATGCTGCACAGCAGAGCTTTGTTCAAACCCACAGAACTTTATTTGAAATTCTAATGGAGCTCCTAAGCTTTCTAATAGTATCTAGTATGTTGTGTTGAATTATAGGGTGAAATGCGCATAAAATGATGCACGAAACATCTAGCTATTTTCTATCTGATGTAATAGTGCAACTATTAAACAATGGCATCTATAGTAGATTCAACCAAGTGGCTGAATCTACTATAATACAATGTGGATGACCAATATTTTGAAGTAACCTGGAGTGGAGTAGTCCTGGATGAGCAGGTTGCACATTGCAATCATGTGTGTATTTTAAAAGTTCTACAAGAAAGAAGACACATTGTGACAAATATTATATTTTATGATGTTTTGAAATTGCAGTACAAAAATACAAAAATAAGTCGATGCATTTATCAATCAAATTTCACAGTACGTACACAGGTACATGAGGCTGTTATTTACAAGAACATCTATATGGTTCATAAAAATGTTCCATAATATACCAAGAGGATTGTTAAAAGCATGGGTTTTGAGTTTAAAATTTTAATTGGATTACCGTGACCGTTGAAAACTGGCCATTTGTATAGATATTTATTAGCTTTCAAGGGGCAGCAGTGTCACCAGTCAACAGATACATTCATCTGTGTTGGCAGCATAATCAGGTGGGCTCTACTTCCCTGAATTGAGGTCCATTCCCAGACAAATTTGATTTTGCTTTCAATCAGACGATGCTAATTGCATTTGTCTGTGTGGTAATTTCTTTTTAAAGGATCCCAATCAATTCAAAGTAGCAAAACAGCATTGGTATGAACCTGCATGACCTACAAATGCAATGACTAAACAAAGCCAAGGCTTCAACAGAGGAGGTATTGTAGAGGGCTTGGGGTTGAACCAACAGTCTTATAAAACTCCCTAGACAGAACTAAACTGTTAATTTTAGTCATCAACGGGTGGCCAAGAGATTTGATGAGGATCCAGGGTAAACATGTGTGGGGGAAAGAGAAAGAGAGGGGAGAGAGAGAGGAGAGAGATACTGTGCACATTTGTTTGGGTTGAGTCCCCTCCTCACCTCCAAACAAAGACCAAAACTCAGACAGTACAAACTGCATTTGCCCTGTTTTTGCTTGTGGTGGGTTGAAACCACACTGGCAGGCTATGATGTGGCATCAAGTTTCCAAACAAATTAGGGTTCCTTGCCATACTGCTTATGAGGGAAAATAGTTTGTTTGTTTGTGTGTGTGTGTGGGATGGAGGGGGTTGGGGGTGGGGGCTGTAAAAACTGTAAAAAGTTGTAAAAACAAAGCAATGCCAGTGACCATTATAGTACATACAGAATAAACAAAATAACACAATAAATACACTTTTTGCATCAGCTTTTCTAAGGATATATGGATTTGTATACAGGATAAAAACATAAATAGAACTTGATACCTTCTCCAATAAATAGTAGTGGTATTTTATTTACAATATGCACACATCTCCCACAGAGCCCATATTCCTCTCTCAAGACACATGCCTTTGTCTGCCATTAGTTCCACAACCTAATTCACAATCAAAACACACTGCAAACACCAACAGCTTTGGTTGCTTTTTGGAAGGGGCAGTAGCGCTTACATGTGTCTTCCAACAAAGTCTCCCATATCAAATGTAGTGCCATTCTATGTACAAAGGGTTAGGGTGAGTGATTGTCAAAAAAAATAAGAGGTCATCATGGGAAGCTAGTGGAGTGACACGTAGAAGCAAACATCTCTTGCACAGGGACTATATCGTGAATAGTCCATTTAGACGGCGTTTTCCTCGCTGCCTTCCAAATCCTGAGGTTTCCTTGGGGGACCTGCGAGAGGGAGAGAGAGTCAGATGTTTCTTTTCGGTGGCATGAGAGGATGAGAGGTGTGAAGTCATCAGTATTCGTTTGCGCACGCAATGGCATGTTGGCGTGGGAGACAAACAAAGATAAGGTGACAAGTCAGGCTTACTGTTGCAGTGGCCGTAGTGGCGCACTCCTATGGAGCGGCCCAGGAAGCAGGTGGCCCGGCGGAGGTGACAGGCACTGGGGTAAGTGATGTTGTCATTGCCACAGATGGGCTGCTCGGTTGTTGTGGGTATCGGGCAAGGTGTTGTGCGGCACATGACGCAGTGAGCACTGTTGGTCTGGTCAGTGACGCAGGTGTGAGTACCCGGACACACCACATTGGAGCACGACTCTGCACAAGACATGAACCAAGGCATTGGTGCAACAAAGTGAAAAGAAATGATGACAGCTTATTAGCTTGGAATAACATAGACTCCTTGTTAAGCCATTGCAATTTTAAGACTTGGAATTCATCAAGTAAAGCGTTAAGTGTGTATAGCTCAAGTTTAAAACTTGCTTACTTTTGCAGTCTCCCTGGTACATGACCTCGAGGTCAGGGTGTCCCATGCAGCGGGCCATCAGCAGAGCACACTCATCCTTGTACGACTTCCCATCACTGCCACACACTGCGTGCTTGCGGGAGATGTGAGAGCAGTCTGGAGAACACACACACTGAGGCCTTCCAGTCTTCATCTTGCAAACCTTTCCCGGGCCACATTTCACTCCCTCACAGGTCTCTACAAAAGCAGAATTAGAGGGTGAGCACTGTGCAGTGTCAGTTTTGTGTTACTGTACTAACAAGTCTGCAGACATCAGGTGATCCACAGGCATTTTCATACAAAACAAGCACGAACGCAGGAGTTTTTCCCACACCATAACACAATTTTCACCTTGCACAATATTTACAATAATCACATCTCTTTATTTACGGTCACACACGGGGGTGTCTCGCCTGGTGGAATGTGAGGTTGGTGTGTTTTCATAACAGTCAGATCCATCTGTACTGCTGCACCCAGACTGGGCTAAGCCCCTGCAGAGGGATGGAGGGGCTTTGAGGCAGACAGAGTTCAAAGAGCTGTCAGAGAAGTTTACAGGCTGAGAGATGGGTCTGAAATGAGGAAGCCCAGGCTCCACTAACACCCCATAACGTCAAAGCTCAGAAGGAACTGTAATCCTACACAGTACAGAGGCAACACCAGGCAGTTCACACAGGCCTCTTCCCAGGACCTTTCTGAGTCTGTCGAGATGATGTTATTCAGCCTGATCAGCTCTGAGTCCCTAGGATCCTGCACACAAACAGGAACTTATTTCCTTTCTCTACCAGCACTTCAATATCCTGTTCTTTTCCATTGCCGCCCCCACCACTCCCGCTCCCCCTCTCTCCCTCTCTCCCTCTCAGGGGTCCTGACTGATAGCTGAAATCACACTATTGTCTGATAATGATATAGGTGTTCCAGATGTAAAATTTTCTCTCAATTGTATGATGACACACCATTAACTGGTCAATGGCGTGACATTCTTGATGCTAAGATTTTCCTCCCACAGAATGCCAAATGATCAAGATAGTGTTGCACATTATGAGTCCCAGACATCTGGGCATGTGGCAGGCATTTCTTCCGGAGACTGCAGGAATTAATTTTCTTATTCTGCTCATGGAGGCAAACAGGCGTCCATTCCAGCAAGAATTGGAAAAAGTTTAATACAAAATGAACTAGAGGAGGAAGGGGAAGGGGAAAGGGTAGAGGAGTTGTGGAAGGGGAAAAAAGCAATAACACACTCATCTAACTCTATCAGTTTCATTCATTTGCCATGGGGTTATTAGCTTCGAATAGAGATAGGCTATCATAAAAATAAGACTGTAAATGTTGCCCAAGGTTTGAAGTGCATTTTTTATACCAATACAGAGTGCCAGATTTCTTTCTTTCTTTTTACTAACCTGATGTCCACCTTTGCCTGTAGCCTTCAAGCTTATTTCATGTTCATCTGGAAACAACTGATAGTCCCGATATATAATTTGACCTGACCTGGGCTAACATTGTTTTAGGACTATGAGGTATATAGCTTCAAATGTCTCAATTCCAGTGAAATGACTCATCTAAATAATCCCGGTTTGTTTCTCTAAGCCACGTGATGAAGCCAAAAAAACTAGGGGCTGTGGTTGGGTGTATTTTCCTAAATCTGCAAGTAGCTGGGGATTTACTGGAACTAATCAACATAGCATAATTCAAAATTTTGGCCCATGATCACTTGAGCAAGTGCTCCTTATGAAAACAGAATTTATCTCTGAGTGAACCTGAATGAACCTTGCTGAGATTCCAACAGAGGAAGCGTCTCAGGACAGCTGGGTGGAGTTAGATGGAACGCCTGGCCAAGATCCATGTCTGCATTTTGTTAAAAAGCTTCACAGGGAACTCACTGTATAAATACCTTGCTTTTCCAATGAATTGGTTCAAATAAACTTCCACCAGTGTTTCAGGGAAAGACAAGAGTCATTTTATGCAAAAATGTTGCCAAAAACTTAACAGCCCCATTATCCTTTATGACCATCTCATATTTTCTGATAATATCTACTCTTTGTGCAAACCATGCATGCTTTCACTCAAGACATATGGCTGATTATATGCCACTTAATACCCTAACATACTTAAGCAATGATATGCACAGTTGGTTGGTTGAGAACCATTTCCTATTCTAAACGAATGAGGACTTACCTCTAAGTACCATCTGACAGTAGCAACCACAGGCCAGTTAAATATTCTGCATAATGTTTGTTCAGATGTAGTTTTATAGTAGGTTCTTGTACACACATTTCCATAGTTGGGAAACATGTGCAATTTACTGTACAATGATCGCAAAATAATTCATCTCTTAACACTTTGGTTATCTGGATAAAATTACTAATAATGTTACCCGCAGACCATTTCTGAAAGCAAAATTTTCAAAGGAATGACATCTGCAGTGTTAACCAGCTTAATCTTGTGTGATTAAGCACAGAACATACACAGAAACGTATTTCTTCTACATGACCTTTTTAGCAAATAAAACTATTTTCAAAGGTTTGTTTACCTTTGCAGGGTTTGCAGGAGACAATTCCCAGGAAGCCCAGAAGGCTGACCTCATTCATAGGTAGACTAGTATTGGACCATGCTGTGTCCAGTCGACCCGAGGCACAGCACTCCTCTCTGGTCACCCCTCTCATCAGCACCATGTCACACCTTTGGTCCTGACTCTGCTGCAGCCAGCACATCCCAGCTGGAGATAGCCATAAAAATAATAAATTCCACAGAAAAGGGTTATTGTAACACAAAACACGCAAGAGGTAGCCTGCTCATGAAAAGAGATTATGATTATAGTATGCTGAACAATTCTGAAATACTGTCAATATCCATTCAAATATCCATCAGTCAGGTTGAGCAAAGACTATAAAAATGCAGCCTTTACTGTTTTATTCTATTGCAAGGCCCTAACCTCCACAACCCACCTGGGGGTGTAGGTTACCACCAGGTTACCTGCATATCTGCTCTCATAGATAAGCTTATTTATTATCCCCTCCTATCTTCTTCTCTTTGAAAATAAGAAATGCATTTGAAACAGGAGGCTAGACAGTATCTCTACAAGTCTGAGGAAAAAATGACTTCCCTGCTCAAACATTACAGCATATGAATGTGTATTTTGAAAGAACATAGTTCACTATGATGATTGCAAGACGGTTAGAGACATCATTTTCAAAGAAAAACATGGTAGTTATACATTTTCAAAGTAGATGAAAAGTCCACTCACCACTTGCTGGATTCCTCCCAAAAAGACACAAAGTGAGAATTACACCGAAAACTGAAATCAAAAAGCTCATTGTGTCCCTACAAAACAAAACAAGCACAAAAAAAAACTTTTCCAAAAACTTCTCTTGGCAAATATGAGCAAGTGATGTGCTTCTGGTAATAGAGCAGATCGGCTCACTTCTCTGGAAGTAGCTCTCCCTTATGTGAATGAATGTGTTGTGGATAAGTGATGTCGTTCCCCCTCTGTATAAATATTTAGCCCAGATGGAATTATGCTGCTGGGATGGGCGAACCTCTCAGCCAATAATAAGCCAGGGCAGGACACAGTTTGACTCTGACTCAATTTCCAGAGTCGGGAAATGATCCATGCCCTCAAGCGCCAGACGCTGGGCACTTATATGACCTCACAAAACATTTTCACACCATATTAGATTCATTAGAGGCTAATTAAGTCTTGGAAGAGTGGTTTAGATAGGGGAGCTTTTTCAGACTCAATATGAATTCAGAAACACGCATGTACAATTTGATTTTGCAGTATATTGAATTGTCCAATTAAATGAGGTTTTAGTTGTTAAATATGGAACAAAAAAATTGGGACAAATATTGTGAGTATATCCTTTTTCCACAGCATGCTCTGATTGTTACAATACCAGAAGTAGTCCAGGTCACGAAATAGTGCCACTTTGTGATTTGCCTGTCACGTCCTGGATGTCTGGTGTCTGAAACAGATTTGAAAAATGTGTAAACTTGATCAGGCTCTGTCGGCTGTCATTTCCAGTGCTTATGTGGCATACCCCATATACTATATACTATATATACTATATTCTATGCTCATATTCTTTCTGATCATGACAGTTTTAGGTATTTCCAGTGTCACAGTTTTAACCACAACAATCTTTTGAGACAAAGTAAACCAACATTAGGCCTCGATGGTGCCTGTTTGTAGCGTAAATGTGTAGGAGGACTATGACCACAGCCAAATGATTACTGTCTTGTTGCAGTGTTCCAGGAATCCAGTTTCTTTCTTTCTTTTTTTTTTTTTTTTGATCCCAAGACATAACATAGACTTGAAAAAAAAAACTTTTCAGATGTTCTGATGCCCTTCCAACTACAGTATAACAGTGTAATGCAGTTTTGAAAAATGTGACAACTAACAAAAACAAACAAACAAACAAAAAATAAAATAACTGAGTGACTGAACTTAAGAAATTCATCTGGTAAAAACATGCCTGGACTTGAAACATCACCCAACAGCTGTGAAAGACACACAAAAATCCATCACTTAGATAAAAGCAGAGATAATGGAACGGAACATTCTGGGAAAGAGTAATTGCCACATCGACTGTTCAAAATGTTGCTCAAGTACAGTAAACCGATTTATCACAGAATGTATGAAAAATGAAAAATAGGCACATATACTATGACCAGTTAGCACATTTCAAGGCCTGGGAGTTATTTTTAAAAGGCTTTGTGGTTATAATATGCGTACTAACTGCTTCCTTGTCTGCGCTTTGAAAAATGCACTCATCCTGTAAATGAACTCAGTTGCTCTCCACCATTGCCCCCATCCTATGGACTGTCTCATTTTATCTATGAATGTGTGGAATTTGTGCAGTAGATGTGGTTAGAAAAAAAAAATACTCATCACAGATGAGGGCAAAAGCTGGAGTAGAGGAGGGCTGCTCTTGAACAAAATAGGCAAGCGATTCAAATTCAATAAACAAGGCCATTTTGGACCTTAGAGAGAGCACTTGATTCCACCTCATCATCTGCACACAGTGATCAAATAGAGAGGGAAAGGCCCACCAAGTGCGTGGACAGACACAAAACATCAAGATCATAAAGTAATAGCAGGTTAGTGGGCTGCATACTATGAACCAATTTTGTGGATACATATGGATAGGCGTATATACCCTTCAACATTAATATCAGTGCTGCTCTTGTGTCTTCCTGCACCCATTCACCTCCTCACACTCTGCGGTATGCAGTAATGCCAAAGTAATGTGGGTCTGCCCATCTGTCTGTCACCGTGTTTTTATGCTCTCTCTTTGATCGTGGGTGGAAATGATCGTAGCATATGTATCTGCCTTTTTGTGCTTGTTGTTGCCTTCTGTTGCAGTACTGCGCAGCAGAGATCCCCAGGGCACCAAAGGAATGCTGTCTGACCCAGGAGCAGAGGAAAGAAGAAGAGAGAGTAGTGAGCGGTGGCTGTGGGTGGCCTGCCTCTTCACCGGGTCTCTGCAGATCCACTCAGCTCCTCACATGGTTTGGATCATCACTGCCGAGCCATACAAATGAATACAGCATGGTGGGGAATTTGGAGCACCCACTTATGTATGATCTTTATTAGGGTACGGCTTACTGTGTCCTATCTTCGAGAAATATTAGACTCTTTCAAGTGGGAGAACTGTGGGTTAGCATGAAATCGAAGAAGCCCGGGGAGGACTGTGTCAAATGTGAAATAGGGTGAGTGCATCTCTTTGACAAGGCAGGTGTGTGGAGCTCAGTGTGTAGATTTTTTTTTTTTTTTTTTTAAAGAGACAAAAAACAGTGCTACCATCTAGTGGTAGAAATTGACCAGTTGCCACAGCGTCCTCAAATTGGGGTTAGTGATGGATTTGTTTTTCTCTGAAGAAATGATTTATATTGCTATAGCTGACTCTTATTGAGTTGATCTCAGCAGTTTGGGAGCCTATGGTGTTAGATGGTGGTCAACCTCAGAAAAAAAGGGGGGAAAAGAAAAAAAAATCCACGTCCTTTGGAAGAAAATGGATAATGAAATTATGGGCAAACCACAGATTCAGGAAAGACACGCTGCTTCTGAACGCAAGGCAAGTTTTTTTTTTTTATTATTTTATTTTATTTTTTATTCAACCTTGGAGGCCTGTGCTCTGTTATCCACAGTACCACAATGCCTTGCGGTGTGTTCAGATTTGCATGCGGCGGAAGCATGGCGTATGTAAACAAGTTGGGAGCGCTTGTAACACCTAGGTAGCGATGCTAGGTATTGTTATCCGCTCTGCCTGTCTCTGTAAGTATCACTGGCGAACCAAACGTGACATGTACTCTCTAATTGTGCCTCTGAGTCGCATGAATTCAAGCGAGGTCGTACACGTGTCCAGCTGAAGTGCATTCAGTCAGAACAAATACAGCTAATTTAACTTAGCAAAGTAGCTAACGTTAGCCATGTAGCCAGCCCTGCCATTAATTACTGGTGACCTAGCTGACTTTCCAGGTAGCAACACTAGCCGAGCAACGAAAGGCTGCGTTTTGCATATTTCAAGGTGGAGTTAGGCGCTTTACATCTCCAGTGCAGTGCCAGTGTCCAGCTGTCAAGTTGACACTGTCGAGCTAAACATGCAGGCACCGATAGCTTGCACACAGCTAACTCAAGTTCACCCTTTTCAATCAAACATGCTGTGCAAAAGCTCAAACAGAGTCACGGCTCAAGAAATGAGTGTCGTTATACATTTCTATGCTTGTGTTGAGGTCGGGTGAACTCTGTGATGGCATTACAGGCAGAACTGTCTTTTATCATCTGCAGGACATGGAAACTGGCAGCAAAATGTGCAAAGGGAATGACAAGCTACTGGGAGTTAAACCATCAGAGATGTCCAGATGTGGTGGTGAAGTGCCGCCCGCCCCTGACACTATGCATTGTTCCGAGAAACAGCTCAGCACCATCCGCTAAAAACTTCACACACTTCCAGGTCAAGGACAAGAAGATTCTGGTTTGACACCAAAGTTGACAACTCGAGAAGAACAATGCAGATATCATGTTACTGGGAGTCCCCGGTCTTGCAGGGAAACGGTTGAGATGAATAAACCATACCATAACTATCGAAGATCACTGACACAGCTTCAGACCACCACAAACTTTAAGATCCTGACGCTTTCAGCTTTTGGGTGCATTTCTTCAACAGCACAGAACTGGAAGTAGACTCAGTAGAGAGCACTGGGATTCATAGTTTCTCCATGCATAATTACACGACTTACACTTAAAATCCTTGTATTAGAGCATTTACCGCTTGCATTTACTACAACCTGTTCTTCTTGCTGTTTGCTCAGTTTCAAGTGCAGATTCTGAAACAGCTTTGACTATACAGAGGGCGTGTGTTAGTGACATTCCTGCTGAAATTCTGCACCAGTGGGGGTGCAGCAATGAGTGTCGAGGACCTTCAGCATGTGGACTACCTTGAGAACCAGGTGATAGGCATGGACAGCTTCATCCACAGAATCGACTCCGCCGAGGTCATCTACCAGCCGAGAAGGAAGCGAGCCAAACTGATAGGGAGGTACCTGATGGGAGACCTGCTCGGTGAGGGATCCTATGGCAAAGTTAAAGAGATGCTTGACTCTGAAACACTGTGTAGGAGGGCCGTGAAGATTCTCAAGAAGAAGAAGCTCAGAAGGATCCCTAATGGAGAGGCAAATGTTAAAAAGTATGTCAGATCGTGATGACCCTGTGGCAATGTGCTGCTATGAATAACTTAGCAACTAAGCTTTGGACTTGTCTTTACAGCATGTTATAATGTTTGCCTTTCTTCATTTTCTGTTCTGCATGTCTTATATTTAATCATCTTGAAATAGTTACTTAAATGTAAGTCTAACACTTTCATGTCTCTCTTGATTTTCAGGGAGATCCAGCTGCTGCAAAGGTTGCGACACAAGAATGTCATTCAGTTGGTGGATGTGTTGTATAATGAGGAGAAGCAGAAGATATATCCTTTTTATGAATTATTTACAAATATGTTAAGACTGATTCTGACTGGCAGTCCTTTAAATTCTACCTAACCAAAATCGGAAGTCTGATTTTGTTATATTATACCGTAATGCACTCTGTGTAAGTAACTAGGCCTATTTCAGTTTGTCACTGACTCCTCCATGACTTTAGAGTGTATAATATAGCATGTAAGGCATGTTCTTCTACCACTTGGGGATACCCAGAGCTTCACTTCACTCCCATTCATTCACATGGCACACATTTAGTATATGAAACAGGGCTATTGTATACTGCAGTGACCTGCTGGGAGTACCTTGCTGTAGTGTTGTAATTACTGGAAATGACCAGCTGAGGGCATCCTTTACCTGTTAGGGGAAAAAGTGAAGCACAGCATCATGGGCTCTTCAAAAAGCATTTCTGTTAATCATTTGCCCCTTATTCAGACAGTGTACACATA
Organism: Myripristis jacobus; assembly: GCA_900302555.1. Classification (NCBI taxonomy): domain Eukaryota; kingdom Metazoa; phylum Chordata; class Actinopteri; order Holocentriformes; family Holocentridae; genus Myripristis; species Myripristis jacobus. The sequence goes on from OMLB01017747.1 coordinate 42,041, forward strand.
ATCCATTCAACCTTCCCAAAAGGCTGCAGATATTCTCATGTCATGAAGCAGTCGTCAGTGTTTATTTTTGACATCAGAAAAGCACCAAATTGAATTTGTTTGCCTCCACCCCGTGCATTGCTCTTAGATGCATAAATGACGTCTGTCATAATTCACTGCCCTAAGGAACACCGGTTGACATGTCAGAAGTAGTGATTATGAGGTGTTCAACCAGTGAAAGGGCAGTTGTGGCATGACCATTAGTCTTTGAGGATGTTTTCTTTTTTCATTTAGTTGCTTAGTCACACCAGTCAAAGTTGTCAGATATATTTCATGCTAATGTGTTCAGCCTTATTTTGTCTTTTTTGCCTTTTATTGTTTGCATCATTGCGTCCTACTGTATTATTTTCATTTTTTGTGTGTACTCGGCTAATTCTCTTTGACTGGCAGTAATGTGTAGTTCAGCCACAGGGTGAACTACATCAGTAAGTTCACAGGTGAAAGTTACTGGCACACATGACATATTTTGATCTATGTGGTACAGACCCAGTGTGTCTAAAAGTTAATATTGAGGATATGAGTTCTACCTGCTTTTGTTCAAAAGTTTACCTCTGATGAAACCATCACAGATTCTGAGTCAGTCAAGAAGAAAGGAACGCACCCAGTCCCCTCTCTGTCCACCCACAGCCCTGTCTGAAGTCACAGTGTTGGTGTGTACGTCAGCCAGCTAAACAGGGCTCAGCAGTGGTAATTGCTCTGCCTGCCCCAGCCTGGTTGAAAGCAGCTGCATCATCTATCCACTCAATTTACTCTTAATGTGTGTTACTGATTGAACCGGCAATGAGGGCAGGAAAAGTGACGAGGCCGGATAGAATATCCCCCTATACGCAGCTTCCCTCCTCCTCCTCTTCCCTTCTCACCTTTTCCCTCTTACTCTCCTTCCTGCGTGATTTGTGTTGGTCATGTGAAGTCCCTCCAGCGCTTAATTAATGGGGTAGTTTAATGTCGATGCACGACAGCTCATACAGCAGTGCTTCCCCTTTCCCTCTCTTTTTTCACCTTTTCCCCTGCCTTCTGCCTTCCCTTCCCTCTCCTCCCCTCTGCCCTGTCCCTCCCCTCCCACTCTGTCGAGCTCTCCTCTTCCCCTCTCACTATGCAGTGAGAGAGGGCCACTGATGCAGTCGTGACTAAGGGTCTCCCTCTGTGTCAGACTGACTGCCATTAGTCCTGCCTATTTACTGCTCCAAATCTCTCCGCTCTTCCCCTTTGGGCTTGAAAGACACCCAGTGTTCATTTCTTCTCCACAAGCCTCAGTCATGTCCCTGCATTCATGATGGATTGTAAAAGGTCCCGAATGTTTTTCATTCAACTTAAATGACACGTTTTTTTTCATAAGCCCTGTATCGCCATGTTCTTCAAGTATATGTGAAATCTAAAAAGGACCTTTTAGTTTGTGTTTCTGTAAGAAATTGTGATATTTTGGTTACATTTTCCTCAATTAATGATCAAGGCTAGATTTGGAATGCATATCTGAATATCTGAAGTCAGTTTTCACGTGTCTCTTCAAATGATGGTATTTGTGCTGTCATGATGATGAGACTGATTTGTTAACAATATACTAATCTGTAACAGTAATGTGTATGAAATTATTGCTTTATGTGGTGAAGTTGTCAGCAATGCTTCTCAGGGTTCTTACAATGATGACTGAAACAGCTACGGCCATTGACTTTCCTGTTCTCATTGCAGTGTAAATGGTTGTGTCCTTGACTGTGTTACGTATATGGTGATGGAGTATTGTGTGTGTGGAATGCAAGAAATGCTGGACAGTGTCCCTGAGAAGAAGTTCCCTATGTATCAAGCCCATGGGTACTCAGTTATTTTATAGTTGCACGTTAAGAATTGCTCGCACCACATTAACAACAGGTATATATTTTGGGGGGTTAAGCAGCAGCTTGCTTCAAAGGACTGTCATGTTTCATTTGCAGTTATTTCTGCCAGCTGCTGGATGGTTTGGAGTATTTGCACAGCCAGGGCATTGTTCACAAGGACATCAAACCAGGGAATCTGTTGCTGACCACGGATGGAGCGCTCAAAATCTCTGACCTGGGTGTTGCAGAAGTCAGTATGTTAGGAGCTAGACTTGACTCATTTCTGGTCTTCAGGTTTTTAAGTTATTTTTTTAATATGTACAATGTTATCCCATTTCAGAGAACCTTCAGTTGTATTCATTGAGCTTATCATTGTCTTGTTTTGTTAGAAGTTTTGTTTTGTACCCTGTACCCTGTTCATAAGCGCGATCTCACTTCATATTATTGAAAACAAAGACTTACATCCCTGAAAAAAGAAAAAAAAAATCACAATTTCAAGTCAGTTTTGTTCCTCTTTCCTCTTCAGGCTCTGGAGCCATTTGCGGTGGATGACACGTGCAGGACGAGCCAGGGCTCTCCGGCGTTCCAGCCCCCAGAGATTGCCAACGGCCTGGACACCTTCTCAGGGTTCAAGGTTGACATCTGGTCAGCAGGTGTCACACTGTAAGGCCACATCTGAAGGGCTGGGGCAATGGCATCTTCAGAATAAAAGATTAGTTACAAGGGCCTTATACTTTGGAAATACCTGTCTTCACTGACATTATAATCTGGCAGATTATAATGTCCTACAGTTTTTTAATGATAGATTGTTAGCCAAAAACTATGTTGATACAAAGAAAGAAACAGACAGGATTTTTGTGTAGAACTAGAGCTTGAAAGGGATGTAGTGTTATCAGTTTGTGGACATTGTTCTGCTCTCTGTTTTAGATACAACATCACAACCAGTTTGTACCCATTTGAAGGTGATAACATATACAAGCTCTTTGAGAACATTGGGAGAGGAGAGTACAGTATCCCTGCAGGCTGTGGCCCACTCCTCTCAAGCCTGCTCAGAGGTAAGACTCTTTTCAACTTCCTTTACACCTGACATTAACATGCATCCTGGGTGCCGTATTGTAATCAGATAGCACAAAAATGCATTAAATCAAAGTGCACATGCACCAGAAATGTATTGATCATCCAAACCACCTTTTAAGGTGGTCAGAGACGCATTTAGGTTACATTACATTATCAGTTAAGTGTAAATGCTCTGTGTCTCCAGTACACATAGAAGACCTATATGAGTGGAAATAAAGTTTGTGCTGAATCGACTAGGGAGCACAAAGAGTACACAGCTCAGATCGTCACACACTTGTCAAAAAGGGATCATCAAGATGCATACAACAGGAGCAAGTGAATCAAGCCATTTACTACTTTGCGTCATTTGTCAGGGACCCAAATATTACATGAGGAAATGACGTGTGTGGGCGCCTGCCTTCTGGCAAGGGAGAGAGAAATCAGATTTCAGTGTGTATGCTTGAGATGCATTTTAATGCCATGTGTGACTAGAATTCAGCTCCATCAACCCCAGACACAACCCAGATAGGATACTGAGGTATAAAGGACGGCTCTGTACCAGTTTGGCTCTTACAAGGTTTTATTTTCATGTACTTGGCATTATTTTTTTCAGGTTGCACCATTAGTTACAAGCTTGTAAGTGGCATTTTCTCTTAAGCATACTGCAGGTAAAATGGAAACTATAATAGTAGGATGGTTATTTTCCAGAAACATGTACAAAGGTAATGGCATCCTTGACAAAACTGCTGTATTTGTTTTAATGGAAAAGATGGAGAGTTACTTAACCAAATTCTGAGAAATATGGCATGATTTACATAACATTGCAGCTGTTCCTTAAATTATACCAAAAATACTAGCTTTCTTTGTTTGTTCCAGGAATGCTTGAATATGACCCTGCAAAGAGGTTCTCAATACAGCACATCAGACAGCATAAGTAAGTAATCATGCTCCAACAATTCAACTCACCTTCATAAAAGCTCAAGAGAAAGTGCTCAAAAATGAAGTGCAAATGACATTTCAGATGAATTGGAAACACCACAACAGCCCTAGGTAGTGTTTGCCGTGGTTTCGTGAGACACACAGTTTGTGCAGCGTGCTCGTGAAAATGAAATCTGTTTTTGTGATTGATTTGTTGTCATTTGCATTCAGCCTGGCACTTGTTTGAGTCATTTTCATGATAGGTTAATGACATGTGGCCTTCCCTTTTCTCGGTACCTCATACTCAGCAGCTCTTTTATAGCCTGGCTTTGTATTAAAATTGAGCATGTTTTGTTCAGCAAGCTTGTTTTTTGCCTCTCAGCACCGTCTTATATTTGCCCCAGCCTGTTGTGTAGTGCCTTTGAAATAGATTCATAGGCACTACAGAGCCACTTTGAGTCAGATCACCTATCTTCATCCAACCCCCAGATAGGATCACACTTAATCTGTAAAATATCCATGTCACTGCAGACTATGTACAGGATCCCATGGCTCAAATGCATTAAGATTGAACTAAGAAGAGGTGATCGGTTGTAGCATTTCTACATACATGTTTGTCCCAACTTTGATTCACTTTATGAATGCTCTCATCACTCTCATAAACTTAACAGAGAGCTGGTAAAACACCAGGAGGGGCAATTGTCATTTTTGTTTACTCATGTATAATAAGTACATCAGAAGAATAACTCAAATGCAAGCAATAATGCATCAGACAACAAAGCATCTGCACCAGAATGATACAGCAGTAACAGATTTTCCCATTTAACTCAAATTAGCTTCCACCGGAGAGTAATGCATTCATCACATTGTGGTTCTGGCCTCAGATATAGCACAACTTGTGGTGATGGTGTAGTGAACCTCAAATTATTTCAGTTAAACCAAGGACTATTTTTTCATTTTAAGATAATTTTTTTAGCATCTCTGCTTCATTTGATAGTGACAGTTGAGAGAGACAGGAAAGGCAGGGGGGGAGAGAGGAGATGACATGCAGCAAAGGGCCTGGGCTGGATTCGAACCCAGGACACTGTGGTAAGGACTCAGCCTTGATACATGGTATGTGCTTTACCAAGTGAGCCTCCAGGGTGCCCCCACCAAGGGATGTTTTCTGAAAAATGTGCAGAGGCTGTTGTGGAGCTGCAAACAGGGAGTGAATGCATCAGTGTGTAGACACTAAAAGGATATCTTAACATTTCTCAAATAGCCTGACTTAAAGGCAGACTATAGAGTTTCAAAAGGGAAGGCGTACCACTTTGTTTACTGGTGTTAAGAATGAGGCTGAGGAGGGAGAAAACTGCTGAGGTTCATGCCGGGACTGATGACCCATAGAATTAATGTAACACTTTTAAATGCCTGTCTTGAATCTCATGTCCTGATGGCAAATGTACACAAAAGCATAAACATCAGAGCAAAACTATATTTGTGGTTATGATGGGGTAAAAGAGTCATTCTGAACTCTTGATTGTGTTCATCATTCTTCCTATTATTATTCATCATAATAGGGT
>OMLB01017747.1:49024-60499 GCA_900302555.1 Myripristis jacobus
CCACACACACACACACCAGCAAACACAGCTTAGCACACACACACACGCTCGCTCACTCACTCACTCAGTCACTCACTCACTCACAGCTACCCACCTCATGCCCCTGTGGCTCAGCTGGCGTCACTGATGCTCCATGAGTTGTTATGAAACAAAAGGCCAAGGTCTCTTCATCCTTCCATCTCCAAACATTACTCACTGCTCTCACAGAGGTGATGCAGTTTGTTACATAGTGGGCCGCTCTATTCAGTATTTCTGGCAATAGGAAGGACATGTGGGCCATTTCGGTCTCCCAAAATATCCTTCAGCCTAACAGAAGGAAGCCACCTACTGAGGACATATGGAGTAATGCAGTGAAAGTGGCAATAGTGAATAAAATCTATTGTGAGTGTATCTATTATAAACAGTTCCTTTGTGTTGATCCCTGCCCTTTTATGTTGTTGGTGAAGTCCATTGATGCTTTGTTAAGGCACAATATGGAAACTCCACTTGGTATTATTAAGGACAAAACTGAATACTTAGCTCATTGTCCTTGTAATAAAATTAACTGTAAAGAGCAACAAATTAATGGCTTTTTTATTTTTTCTCAAACTCTTATTTATACAGGTAAGATACGGTGTCTCATTCTGCCCTGACCCATGCATAGTGGCCAAAGTGAAAAGGCAAAAGCGGCAAAGCGGAGGCTTGTGTGTTGCCTAGGAAAATACCAGGGATAGTTGTTGAAATGAAAATGTGCTTTTTTTCACCCATGAGGTAGTATGAGCAGTCAAAACTGCGTCCAAATTGTTGCTTTAATTTGTTTACTGTCTCAGATTGTGAGAAAAGAGTGGGTGAAACTGAAAGCCAGAGCGGCAATTATTGATGGTTGAATGTTCATCAGCTCATATTTAGATACACATACTGAAAAGTGACAGTGCTTTTTGAGTGAATAATTTTGATTGTGGTGGTTGAGCTGCATCAGTAAAAAAGTGTTTATTTAATGCAATGAGCAGAGGTCGAGTGTAGATACAGTCCGAACATTTTTATGAGCTTTAAATGTACTTTGGTATTCAGAAATGATATTTATAATGGTGTGGAGTTCTGAGGGGCAACAGCTGTTTCCACCAGCCACTAATGAAGAACAAGAAGAGCAGCATCACTTTGTGTGTATGCGTCTGTTTGCGTGTGTGTGTGTGTGTGTGTGTCAGTCAGTGTCATGAGTGGACTGCATAAAATGTGTGAAAGAGAAAGGGCACACTCTGTAATGAGATGACACTAGTCATGAACACTATTTTAACAAGTGACACACACACACACACATACACACACAACACCGTCACACTGACACGCTATAGATATTCTTGTGCCATACTTCCCGCTATGTCATTTACAGATCTGGGAGCTTGTTTCTGTCCAGAAGTTGACACGTTCTCTTTGTACCTGCTGTTGATTTATTTATTAAGACTTTGGGGACTTTGGGTTTTCTGGAATTCTTTCTTTTCAACTCGGGACTTATTTGCCTTGTTTTTGCCATCATGATTGTTTTCAAGTTTTGTGAATCACTTCACTGTAGAGCAGGGATGAACAACTTTTATGGGGCTACAGGCCACAAAATAGTTTAAGCCATTGTGAAGGCCCACAGTGGCTTGCAAAGCAGCCTACCCACATCCCCACTTAGACCCATTCACCTTTTCTCTCCATCAGACAGTGGATTTTTGGCTTTTGTCAGCTCCAGCACTATTTGGAAGGATGCATCGAGAACATTTTTGTGTTGTAGCTTTTTGAAAAGGCTCTGCTGCTTATTTTCTTTTCTTTTAAGATATTTAATGATGGCAAATCTGTCAGCACCAATGTATTTTTCATATTTATCTCTATTGGTTCTGTTATAGAGCCAGCTATTGTTATATTCCTTTATCACTGATACAGTCTGCAAGCACACCAAACATTGTGGTCTGCCTTTGAACTCTGTAAACAGCTAGTCCGTCTCCCATTGGTTATTAATTTTTCTTTAGCTCATAGTGTCTTTAGCTCTGTAGACTATGAAGTGATGGGCAATCCCCTGCATCCAAACCTATGTAACCTCTGACCTCTCTTGACAAGACGAAGATAGCAATGTCAAGCAAACCCTGCTGCTTAATTGACCTACAGGCTGTACCATCGACCTACAGGGATTCCCCCTTGTGGCCAAAATAAAAGCAGCAACGTTTTATGTAAATAAGAGTCAAAGTCATTAATTTCCATTCAAATTGGGAAATTCACCTGGAGGCCACTAACTGAAAGTTGGTGGCCCACCAATTGCTCATGTCTGCTGTAGAGCTTTCCTTACCTGTAGCAAGCAGGGAGTGCTGCTCTCTTGTACACACCCAGATAGCCAATGCGGTCTTAGTCAGTCAAGCCCTAAAAGCAGTTAAAACAAGCCTTTTCAACAAAATGAACACTCAAATTGCAGTGGAGCTTGTTTGCATCACTTTTTCACTTATTCCATGCCTGAAAAGTGTGTATGCATGGTGTGTACAAGTAGGACTATTTGTGGGCTCCAATATTTACCACCCAATGCCACAAAGACCTCTCTAGCCATTGGAAGGAAGTCCTTATAGTAACACTTATGACAAACAAACAAACATTTATTTCAGTGAATCTCTTAATGAAACTAATATTGTTCAAGTGAAGCAGTCATTTTGAGTTGTTCTTGTTGATTCTTGACAAGAAAACACTCAAGCAACAGGTGGGGCCGCCGCAAATGATGGAAAGCACCACCCTGTTAGTTTACAGGATTACCCGTCTGAATCTGGATTTTTGAGCTTGTGCTTGATACACTGTAGTTTCAAAACAGAAAAACAGTCAGTCAGTCAGTTAAAATGCCATGATCAACCGTCTCAAACGCAGCAGAGAGGTCTAACAACACCAAAAACAGTAATAACAGCCACTATCTGGATTCACCCTTGTGTCATTTAAGACTTTAAAAGTGCAGTTTCTGTACTATGAGTTTGAAAACTGGACTGAAACTTTTCAAAGAGAGAGTGGTCATTCAGAAACGATATGAGCTGAGAATAAACCACTTTCTCTAGTGCGAGAAAGGGTAATTTAAGTATAGGTCTAAAATTATTAAGGTTATACTGAAAGGGCATGCTTTAATCATCTTTGGGTTCAGCTGCTTGTGATTGTTTGATCCACTGGGTGTGTGTTAGACAGAAGTGTTCTCCCATGAACTAGAAGTGTGTAAAGGTCCACAGTGAAGTAAGTGATTAAGTCGACATTATGGCAAAAACTCTGAGACAAACGCTGAAAATAGCTGGAATTATGCTTTAATAATGTTATCCTTGGGTAACACACATGATTGCTCGCCAGACTGTTTTATAAAATTATAATTGTGGAGGGAGTGCAAATTGAATGTGATCAGGAACTTGAGAAAAACATGACTGAACATGATGAAGATGGTGGCGCACACAGACACAGCGGCTCTTGGCTCTCCGGCAATAAACGTGTTTTTAAGTGTAATATCCATCCTTTTTATGGATATGCATCCTTTTTATAGTATTTATTTTAGTTTCATATTTATCAAATGAAAGCTTGTTGTCTGCCTTCAATTTGTCTTATTAATTGCGTTAATTGCACTTAATTTCGTTGTACTTCTGCAATGACAATAAAGGCTTGTCTTGTTTTTCTACTCACGTCATGCCTTTTTCTTTGCTATTTACTATGCTTCAGCTGGGTGAGGAAGAGGCACCCAGCCACGGAGCCCCCCGTGCCCATGCCACCCAGCGCCGACCGCAGGGACCCCTGGCGCAGCATGACAGTGGTGCCCTACTTGGAGCACCTGCATGGCTATCGAGAAGTGGATGAGGAGGAAGAGGATGATGAAGATGAGCTCTTCTTTGGGGAGAATGATGTCATGTACCCTCAGGACTTCACACCCGCAGGTTAGTGTGAACCGAGCAGGGCTTGGTCCCAGACTGCAGAGAGTACATGGGTAGAGGAGACGTGCTAAAAGACAGTGGTTAGGAAATTAATTGTTGACATTATTCTCTACTCCACTATATAAGCAAAAATATGATAAATGGTGAATGATTGGCACACAGGCTTATTGGTTTTTGCTTTAGGGGACTGGAAAAAAAATCCTTGTCCCCTGCTGATTGCAGAAAGCACGATTTTGGCTCGGCTTTGAGCACATTTGCTCATGCAAACCCATTATGGAAAAGCTCCAACATGTGTTTGTTTTGTATTGCGTGTCTTATTGCTCCTTTCCTGTTTTTCCTTCTGTTTTTCACCATTGCCACAAGGGAAAGCAGACCTTGAAAAAGATGAATCTAGAAGTAGTCACATCTGTTTTAATAAAGTCTTAGTAAATACCAGTCTGGCAGTAGTAAGCAAAGTAATTTTTTCCCAAGGTGTTAAATCGTTATGGAATATAGTTTTGAGCCTTTAGGCAGGCAGGCGTGTGGAGGTTTGCTCCACTTCTATCAGAGTATCCAAAAAAATCCAAAATACGAATATAGAGAGGGTGTTCAAAGAACAATTCACAAGGAAATAGGGTGTATGAAATATTAACACAACATCAAGGGCGACTGTTATGTAATGTGTCCTTATTTTTTTTACTGAATGTTGTCTAGACATGCTGTTTGTTGCCAAACATTTTTCAGGGAGAAATACAGCAAATTAAATCTCGCTCCATGCACCTCCCCTCCCTTTTTCATCTCTCTGTGGCTCTGTCTTTTTTTTCTGTTATCACACACACAGCATCTACCTCTCTGTAATTCCTTTGGCCTTTCCCTCTCTTTGCCCTCACACTTCCTCTTGTTTTCACTGCTTCTCTCCTTCCATCTCCCTCCTCTTGTAGCATTTCCTCCCTCATAGCTGTCCACCTTTGTCCTTGTCACAGACCTTGATAGGAGCTCCTGTGGGGAAACGGCAGATTTTTCCCATGTGATTGGGCATTTCGTCATGTCAGGGTTGAGTAGCAGAGGAGGCAATGTCACGCCTGATGATAGCCTGGGACTGATGAGCTGCTCTAGTTAGGATAGTCGGTGGACGTCCCCGTGTGTGTCTGTCTCAGGTGGGTCCTTACCACAATAGTTTTCTGTCTGCTCTGATGTGGCTCACGGCCAGAGTCTCTGCAGGGAGAGGAAGGGATGCAGGCCACAGGTCCCAGGCCACACTGGAGCCAAAGATCTGAAGAAATAAAAACAAAGCACAAAGCTACTCTTTGTATTTGAGGTTGTAAGCTTTTACTTTTCGGCTTGGCGCATAAATGTATTTGGGCTATGAGAAAGAATTCTGCTTAGAGGTTTCATGTAATCCTTTTTGGTGCCTTCATCTCTGTATGTCTTGCTGTCTAGCTTCTTGGTGTGTCTGTGCCTGGTGAGTGTGTATGTGACAAACAAAGATGACATTTAGGAGGATCATATATGTCTGTGAATATGTGTGTGTCAATCAGTCTTAGGTCTATTACCTGTGAGTTCCGCTACCACTGTGTGGTCCAAAACCACCCTTTTGTTTATTTAATGCTCCAAAAACCTGAGTTACAAGACCATGCACAGAATGTTTGAACAGTTAGAGGAGCAGGACACAATATTCAAGCCCTTTGAGTTGTCTCAGATGTGTTTTAGTGTTCAGAGGAATGATCAGGAGAATTTTTTAACCATTTATATATATTTTTTTTCTTTTTTTTTTTAGTCTTCAGTATGAGCTACTTCATCTTTATTTTGCTTGTGATGCTGTATGGGATGATATGATAGTTGTGTCAGCAGCTATGGCCTGAAGAGCGATTTGCAGGCTGACTAACAGAAGGTGCTAGCAGCGCTCAATATGTCATTGTCTCTGTTTTGGTTAATTGCAGCATGCTGCCGGTGTCAGCCCTCTGCCTAGCCAACACACACACACTCAAACACAAATAGACACACACACACGCACACATATACAGCCACATATGGTTGAATATAGAGGGAGTCGAAGCTGGGTCTGATAACTGCATTACACACATGAAAACACACACATACCCACTAGCGGCAAATTCAGTCTTTTGTGATGAAACCATTGCCAGAGATTGCAGATTTTATTGCAATCCTTTGCATAGTTTCTGTGATTGTATTGATTCATCATCATGACATGCAAGTTCTTGTTGCAGGGTAACAATTCTATTTGAGGTCTAGAATCAATTTTTGGTGCAAAATGTCTTTCAAAGCTTTTGAAATCAGAGTACAGCAATACCTTCAATGTACCTTCTCTAATGACTTTCATAAACGTTTCAATCTAAGTAGCACTGTTGCCCTTTGTCATTCTTATGAAACAACTTTTTTTTTTCTCCAATCTTCCTCCTGTTATTGCAGTGACTAACCGGTGAGTCAGAGGTGGCGACACAGAGGCTGGTTACAGTGTAACAGCCTCTCTGAAACCATTGACAGTCAGCCTGCCTCACTCATCAACTCGCCATTCATATTGTCCAGCTCACAATCTTTTCATTCCGTCTTATTGCACTTTTGTCTGATTGAGACATACAGTACATCCCTTGTAAGTCAGATCTGTCCTCAAGGTCACAGGGGAAATTATGCCTATTTATTTATTAGCCTATCATGTTTTATAATGTTAGTCTTTGAATTGGAACATTTTTTCCACAGTGCAGTTTAATGAGCTGCCTTGAACTGTGACTGTGTCCACATAGGACCCAATTAAATCAGGAAAACACGAGGACCATCATTCTTCTCCTCCTCTCTCTGTGTTTCCCCCACCCATGGCCTGGCAGCACGTGGGGCGGGGAGAGGACTCGTTTTTTCCTGTTGCCAATTAATTGTAGGTTGAGCACATTAAACCAGAATCTTGTTTACGTGGGGTGGAAAATTGGATTCCTTCCTTGCCCTTCCGAAGCGCGGGCACATAGTTTTTACATAACTTCATTCAGAAGCATCTCCGTTGTCTGTGTTGGCAGATTATTCTGCATAAGTATCCTCTTTTGTTTGTCATCTGTTCACGAGCACATTATTGTGTGAGCCTTTTCACTCCCTCGTATTGAGGATGGTATTAATACTCGGAATTTCAAAACACAAGTAGAACATCATGAAGTATGAAACCAGACGATTCAGAAATAGCACTAAAATTTGCTTTGGTTTTTTTTTTAAAGATTTTTTATTATTATTTGGTATTTTTATGACATTTGTAATGTTATCAAAGGACTCTCTGTGTTGTTACTCTTTGGGAAATGCTTGTGAATTAGACTTTATGGAGACACAGAATGATAAGATAAGATAAGATATTCCTTTATTAGTCCCACGGTGGGGAAATTTCACGTATTACAGCAGCAAAGTGGATAGCAAAATATGAAGCATAATTTACATTATAAACAGTATAAACAGATAATAAATAGCAAAAAGCAATATAAACATTATAAACAAGGAATGTAGAAAAAATAGAAATATGAACAATTTAAACAACAGAAGAAAATAACCTAAACCTGAGGAACAACACGCCAGAGCAAACACGGCGACTTTGGTCTCCATCGTGCACTGATCAGTTAAAGAAACCAATAAATAATTAAATAGAAATAAAAGGGGGAGACTAGACTAAAAAAAAACGGGAAAAAACGTTCAAGCGAACGGGAGCTGCTGTAACAAGCTGCCACTAGAGCGGCGCCATCTTGTTAAATGCCTACTGGCTACTGTAATGATAACAGCTTTGAACCACAAACACACTGCCATATTACAGCATCAGCCAGGCTAGAAATTGTGACTTTATTACATCATAGTCTCTGCTCTTTTTTTTTTTGGGACAAAGGTAAATAAGGTTGTCAGTATAGCAGACAGGAAGGTAAACAAATACTGATAGACACAAACCAAGATTTAACTGTCTAAGATCTTAACAGGATTAATCAGGTTTTAATTCCAGGGCAAATTTCCACTGATTGGATTCCAGCGTGGTCTCAGTTTTGTGTTGGAAGGCCAGACTTTACAACCTACATGGTTACTTATCAAGGGCATTAGAGCTTAACACCCACACAGAGCTACAATGCAGCCCACTACAGTGGAGAAGCCATTGGGTTTTATACTGCAGTGTTGAGAGACACAGAGGAGAGTGGTATGGTTTTAGGTATGCTTTTTCATTTTCTTTTTTTTTTTTTTCTTTTTTTGGGGGGGTAATAACCTTGCTTTATGACAGAGCCTTTCACATGCTCAGTGTGTGTGTGCCCATACAACGCCCTCTGCAACCCTTCCTTCAATGATTTCCGGAAATGTACATTTTCTCTCCGTTAGCCGTCGCTCCACAAGCAGTCGAAATTGCCGATTAGAGGAGTGCGAGTCTTTAAGTTGCCATAGCAACTGGGTGAGTCATTCTGCCGCAGTCAGTTTAGTCACACTCACACTGACTGTATGTTTTCCTGTCTCCCTTTTTTTCCATCTCACTGTCTCCCTGCCTTCTCACTCCTCCACCGCCCTCCTCCCTCTTGTCCATCCCACTAAATCACTAGATCATTGCAACTGGGTTATTTTTTGTTTGTTTGTTTTTGTTTTTTGTTTCTTTGTTTTATATATTGGTAGGGATGGAGGGGGTGTTTTTCTGGTTGCACCCAGTATCATCAGAGCAAAAGAGAGGCTGACACAAGCCCCGTCTTTCATTCATTCAAGGTTACCCCCAATTAGTCTCAAACATGACGTGAAGAAGGAGTAGAGAGGGATCAAAAGAAAAAGGGGGAGTCACTAAGTGTGTGCGCATTTGTGTGTGCTTACATGTGTGTGCATATGTGATGTGTGTGAGTGATGGGGAGCCTGATAATAAGGGCAAGCTGAATGTCGCTGCTCTTGCTTTGATTACTTATTTATGGATCAGGCTAATCAGTAAACCCACAGCTGACAGCCCACTGTGAAGGAGGCGGGGTGTGAGAGGAGATGGTGGAGGCAAAAGGAGGAAGGGGAACCTGCAAGTTATGTGCTTTATTCCAAGAACACTTGTGAGCTCTGATTAAAGTAGCTTAGTTTGCAGAATGCGTATTTTGTCTGATTGCCATTATGGAAAATTGTTTCCTGATTAAGTATAATTGGATTTTGCGAGTTCACAGCTGCATTTCCAACACCAGCCGGTGATATGCGCTTACTTTAGACTTCAAACACCAAACACCACATTGCCACTTAATTGCTATACAACTCAGATGGGTGCATGCGAAAATATTGTCTCAACAAAAACGTTGAGACAGTGCATAGAGGTTTACTTTTGCTGATTTGCATTCTTTTCCTTTGCACCTGTTGCCAAGATTTTTATCAAGGTGAGAATACTTTATCATGCCAGTTTGGTCAGATGTGCAACATAGCCTACTAATGTTTGGTCAGCTTGGTGGAAAAGTATTATGAGGTGCACTGGATCAGGGCAGTAGCCTCATAGGAACACTGTTCACTGAATGTGGAATTACATTATATTTGGAAACCAGCCTCTAATGATGGACTGAGTGGATTGGCTGAAGCTGATTTCAACATCTCTGCATGATATGCATTTGAATCTTTTTTTCCTTTTCAGATGTTAATGAGCTTAAAATGAATTAGACTCTTGGATGGTGCTATTTGACTTTATCAGAGTTAAAAATAGCTCCTTGTACTATTTGCCCATGTAACTCAGAAGTCTTAAATTTTGTCTCATTCCATGACCACTCAAAGTTGTCACTTTGAAGTGTGAAAGTAGTAGACTGTGACTCCGTGGCACATCAGTCATAAGCACCAAATAAAAACACAAGATCTGTTCTGCAAAAACAGACAAGGCTGCCATCGGTCCTCAATACAGATTGCTGTTTGTTTGCATATATTGCACACACATGGACGTGAAACGCCCACAGCTCTCTTGAGTCTCAGAATAGTTCACAGCCATCCACAAAATTTCTCAAGCCTTCTCTCAGCTCTCCTCCTCCCTGTTTCCCCCTCTTCTCCTCTAGCCCCCTCCTTCACTCTCACCAGGAATAGAAGACATTTTTTGTCTTCCTCTATCAGCTCATTGTGACCTGATGACTAGCATTTTGTGAGGAGAGATGGTGAGACAGGTGTGACTCCTCATAAATATGTTTTTTTTTCCTGAACATCTTGCAGTACATAAACAATATTAGACAGCAGGGACAGGGCTTTCTTTCCTCATTTCAGTTCAGTTTCTAGACCCTACCAGACTTGGATGAGAGTTGATATTTGGAGGAAGAGATAATTTGGGTCATAACCCTCCGGTCAAGTGCCTTAGTAGTGCTGAGACTGAGATTGTCTCAAAATACAGTCAGCAACTCTGGCCTTTAATTTAGCTGCGCTGTCTCTCCCCAGGTCGGCTGCAGGAGGACAGGCTGGAGCCCAATGGTCACCAGGGCCGCCTGAGCGCAGGCCTGGCACTCAGGAGCCTGTGTGTAAACGGAACAGATGGGGAGAGCGATATGGAGAACCTCTCTGCCTGCAGGACCAGACAGAGGTCGGAACGACTCTCCAGCTCCTCATCAAACCCTTCGCGGAAAGGAGTTTCCACCTATAGCCGGATTCGCAGGCTGTCTGCCTGCAAGCAGCAGTGACCCCACACCCCAGAGCACACACACTGGACAGGTGAGGAAACCCCCACACATTCAGATGCATACATACACCTGTATGTCCACAGATACTATTCATTATAACCCTGTTTTTGTCTTCAGCCTGCGCTTAAATGTACTCAAAGGAACAGCTCACACAAAATACAAAAAAAATATTTTCTCTCTTACACCTAGTGCAATATCCCTCCAGACAGTTTCTATATGATTTGGCGAGGTTTCCAGTCTGCTGGTGATCTTCTTTGTCTCCCAATACCCCAGTGTAATTTGGCTGGAAGGGTGTGTCGAGCTAAAACCATCAAGATGTCATGAATAAAAATCTCAAAAGTAGCAGCTCTGTCCAAAAACAATGAGAGGGATATATGGGATAGAGTTTCGTTGGGAACTATTTCCTGCCAAAAAACACCAGCTAACTCTATCAGTTTGGCCCAAGGACTGAGAATTATGTGTGTTCGTGTTTTTGAAAAGAGGTGTAGAATTTCTAACATGTACATTTTTGACAGATTGAGCTCCAACAATCCACACCCCGCCCCAATATAATGTGTTGTCTGAAGACAAGCCAAAATGCAGCATACTGGAAACCTCACCAAATCACTTGATGGACAGATCTTTTTTTTTTTTTTTTTTTTTTTAACTGTTTCAGGCAGGACTGTCTTCCTTAAAAACTAAAAGCCTGGTCGGAATGAAACGACACGATAGAAATCATGGGAGGGATCTTTCACTAAGCTTTAATGAAACGCACAACTACATGTAAAGCAATTCTCCAACACAGTTGATAAATAAATTATGAAGTTCTGAGCTGTAGAATCGCGTGCATGTGTATGTGTGTGTGTGTGTGTGTGTGTGTGTGTCTCTGCGTGTTTTCCTTGTCCTTCATCCCATGATGTAAGGTAGCTACTATAACAGCTTGCCCAAAAGCTTCAGTAATGTAATCACAAAGCGAAGCACTGGAGAGTTTGCACGGTCCCGAGGGA
>OMLB01017749.1:0-19696 GCA_900302555.1 Myripristis jacobus
CGTGATAGAGAGTACATGCAAAGAGAAAAAGAAAGATTGAGCAAGAGAGCACGGGGACCATTATAGTCTTCTGAGGGCTATAGCACCCCCCTTGTAACGGATGTCGGAGACATTTCCTGCCGTCCTCTGCTCTCATGCAGTATGACAAATATCTGTTTACTCTTTCTATCATCCTGGGGGCTGAAATAATGCACTCTGATGTCCCAAGTCCCCAAATGCCATGCATCAGCACTTTTATCCTCTCAACGCTTTGCTTTCCTTTTTGTCATTGCTACATTCTCTCCCCTTCTCCCTGCCGTGCTCCTTTCTTGGGGCTTTCTTTGGAACTAATGATACCGTGAAGAGCCGATGTCTGGGCCTGATGGCAACGGTCTTGTGAAAAACAAGTCTAAAAAGTGGCAAAAGGAACTTATTTCAATTATTTAGTGTGCACCCGGTCACAGATTAAAATGATGATCTGGACGACACACTGCGACTGAGCGCTTTTTGTTCCCCGGAGAACGCTTTATTGTGTTTTTGTAACACTCCGGCTGCAATGCAAATCACAATCATACCCCCTCTTGTTACTTCTTTAGATACGGGACTGAAAAGAGAGGGGTGAAAAAAAGTCCTTGAGCCAGGCTTTTCCACAACACTCGCCCACACAGGCGCGCCTCACCCCCTCTCTCAGTCGCGCACCTCCTCTCTGAGACACACGCCTCCTTTCTGAGACACACACACACACACACCTCATTCACCCATGCGCACGCACCCAATTTTTGACGCAAGGGTTGAGTATATTCTTAGAAAATGTTGTTTACCCTTCATGCTTGACGTGATTTCAGAATGGAGGCGGTTCCAAGCTGTCCTTCTATTGTGCGTTACGTGTTTCAAAGGACAGAGCTTGAAAGCTGTGCGAGCGAATGCAGCACATACTCAATTATACAAGCACTTGAGGGAGACGAGTGTTCATGTGCATGCTGAGCCTCTATGTAAGGACACAGACAGGCCATTTTACCCTTGTGGTGCTCATCCCCCAGCGCAGTCTCCTCAAAATTACATTCCCATACAAATAGACCTAGATGTATTCTTAATTACGTTTGGAGGACACATATTTTGTCATGGATTATGTTTTTTTTTCTTTATCAGTGTATCTTTCATTCTGTATTAGATACTGTAGTTTCTGACGCATCTTTCTTTCTGGCTTTCATAGTATGCCAGTGTCACGTAGCTAGGTTAAGGCATAAAAGCCACTTGGTTAAGGCATCATTTCATAACATATATAATGTTTGAAAAAAAACAATCACTACTGTTGTGTCACGCTGGACTCGAAAGTTGGTTGTTTGGCCCATCCCCTACCCGTATGACTCCAAGTGTGGACTTCAGACTAAGTGATTACAGCCATTTTTGTGATATGTTACAAACAAAGTTATTGCATATGGTATGAGAGACTTGCTGTAAATGTTCCTGGTTGCCGCTCTATAGTGGCTCTATAGCGTCTTCCCGAGGGCACTTTCATGAATTCTTTAAAGAGGGGATGCGCAGGACCAGACACAATATTTCCAGCTTTTTGTTTCATCTGCATTTTATATATACATCCCAGTTGTCTCTGCACCACTCCAATAATTTTACTGGCCATGTTTATAATTCCGGATAGTCTTGCTTTTGTTATTAGACCCCAGGTGGCCATACCATGTAAACATATTAAAAGTTAAAACGCTTTCCACAAGACTTCTGTAAACAGTCTCTAAAATTTCCTTGCTTATATTTGCTTTATGAATCCAGTTTCCTGATTAGATACAAGCATTGCATTGCTTTAAAAAAAATGTATTCTGTGTAAGCTATAAAACATAAAGTGCCATCAGAAAGGTTCCTAAGTATTTTAACTCCTCTACTGCTTCAACAGGCTGATCATTGACCAGAACAGGTGGGAAATAATGGCAGGCATTGTGGTGACTCATACTAACCAGCTCCATAGTCTTACTTTCACTGTCTCCACACCATAAGCTCATATGATGGAAATATGCAGACTGATTAATATACTGTATTTCCACCATATTAGTGGAACTACCTTTTTAGGTTATGAATTACTTTACTGTATTACGTCTCTGTTAAATTAACTCATCACTGCTTGTTAAATTGCTTTTGCATTACTCAGCAACATCTCATGGGATGCATTTTTGCATATCCGCCAGTTAACGCTATAACAGTTAGATGTCTGTGGAGACCCCCGGTCATCCAGGTCATGGTTATCCACCTACAGTTGAGTCAAGGGCAACTGGACTTGTTTGTAGATTTGAAACATCTTTGAAAATGTGAATGTCTACATGAATATAGCAGTTTCAGTGACTCCACTGTAGAAACAGGCAACATTTCCTCTGCCATCTATCGTGCTGTTCATCCCTGCGTTCATTACCTCTTGTAAGTCAAGCTTTGGCTGCTTGGCTGGGGTCGGCATGCGCTCAGCTTGAACATCACTCGTAGTTTGGGGGGGGGGGTCTTTCTCCTTTAGCATTATGTCTTTGCCGGTGCTTGGACAGATTTGATGTTGTTGATCACAGCACTGGATCGTTGTTTCTGGCCTGATCACAGTTTGCACTTTACCGTCACATTCTCGTCCTTTCGCACAACAAACTGGAAGTAATTTGCATGTCTCCTCCACTTTTTGTCCTATCTGTGGAACGAACTCTAGCCAAAGTCATGAGAAGTCAGATGATTGCTGTGCCAGCATGCATGAAGGGCGCGTTGCAGTTTTTTTTCCTTTCCATTGTGCAGATAATTGAAGAAATGTAAGTGCAAGTAACAACATAATTATTTGATTTGTAACTATAATGTGATTACTGAATTTAAGAGCATTAACATGTTACATTACTGCATTACAGACAAATGTAATATGACTACAGTAACACATTACTTTGTCACTTGTTACCCCCAACACTGTTCATCCCTAACGACCAATTCCTCTAAAAGACATGGAAAGCAAACCGGAAGCTGCAGGCTACAGCAGAGAACAAACACCGCGCTACTTCAGAAACTACCAAGCAGCGAGGTGAAGTGATTGTACTTCACTTATCCCACAGCAGTTCATCAAAAAACATGGAATAAATGTTGGAGAGTGTGATGGCAGCCGTAATTGGTTGACTCACTGCGTTCAGTCTGGAGAGTTTGCTTAGTCTGCTAGCAGCTAACTCGATTACTGGATGGCCTTCAGCGGTACAACTTAGGGACCCAATTCTTTAGCCCATTAGAGCCCTTATTTGGCCATTTGGAAGTGGAGAAGCCTCATCTTTCCCATGACAGTAAATAAAACATCCATGAAGTAGCAGTAAATAATGTAAACACACAGAGGGGAGATGGAACCTGTACAGCAAGAGGAAATGGAGCGTTAAAAAGTGGCACATTTGTCAGGACTGCCCTTGGGCTAAAAAGCCCATCCTCGTCCCCACCTAGTGCTTATACTCTAACTCTAAGCTTAAGACTCCAAATAGCCTCGCCTGACATATTGTGCAAAATGTTTAGAATCCATATATTACCTACAGTGGAGACGCTGAGAAATCTGTCTATCCAAAATAGATTCCCCTTATTTTTGCTATTTTACAACATTTTCTCAGCAAAAACAGCCTCTGTTATGCACCTTAAACGACTTTTATTTCACCTTATCACCGGCTACCGCAATTTAAAGCATTTATGTAGAAGTAGAAAGGTTTTCGATATTGTGCCTACCACCTACAGTGTAAGTCTAACTAGTACCACTTGCATAGTTCAAAGGAGCTGAGAGTTCTGACACTTTCAAAACAGTGATCGCTGACATTTTTATTCAAGCAGAGGACCGGGTGTTGAGCAGCTTTTCCTTAACGTTGTATATTTATAGCTGTTGGAACTTAGAACAAGGCAGAGAGCTCGACTCAAAGCAGTTTATTTGGAGTATATGTAGAGTATGGGCTACGCAGGTTGGCATGTACAAAGAGCTGCGCCTGTAACTTTTTAAATCTTTAATCCATAACTGCATGGCAGACAATTTTCCCCTCCCAGATTTGTTCACTTAGCACTTCCTCCAAGTACTGGAAGTGTCTGACAACTAACCATGAGTGCTGCTTTTTTTTTTTTTTAAAGTCTGCAAAAGTGTTGATTATGTTTGTTTTATTGATAATTCAAGTAAAAACAGACCTGTATTTTGAGTAAAGGGCTTTCAGTGTATTGGTTTTCAAGCATCTTATACTGCATTTCAGCACTACTACTATATTTTGCATGGACAAATAAATTCTTGATTAAGCTTTACTCTACTTTACAATCTTGTTAACATGCATGCACAAACCATAAACAGTAGATTCTTGGTAGATGTCTCAGTAAATGTCTCGTAGACCTTTGGTTGAATGTGAAATTGCGTGAACCACTGACGTAGAAACTATTTCTTCAGATTCATTGATTTCTTCAGAATTTGATGCATTTTTATAAGCATTTCCTTAAGGAATATTCCTCTGGGAAATTGTTGTAATGCATTTTCAATAAAAATTTACAAGCTTTACTTGGTTCAGGAGAAGTTAAAGGTGAACTTTATAATTTTATGTTGAAAAAACACAGTTTAATTGTATAGCTGACTCATATCACACTAAACTCCATGTAGCTATTAATGTAACTTGAGGGCAGGCCAATGATGGCACCATAATCAACCGAGAGTCTGTCTATTTAGTTTTTAATAAAGGTCATGCTTGATGCACAAGTGCAAAATGTCACAGCAGATCTATTTGTTTATTATCTGTGTAATCAGTGTTCAGAGGCCAGTAAAACTCGCTGTAAATGTTTTACGGCAGTCTTTGGTTCACACAAAAAGTGATGTAGTTGCCTGTGGATTTCCTGTAATTTATAGCGCACCGGTCACCAATAATACAAATTAATTTGCACAGTTTTTGTGACACATTTGTGGTTATATGAGACAAAGGGGTAGAGACTTTGTCTGTGTCTTTCTCGCAGAAAGCATGCTTGACATTGCTCTTGAATTAATTGTTTTATACACAGTACATTAAGTAAAAGCACCGCATAAATTCGGTAACACATCCTTAGAAGCATTATAGGTAATCTCCACATGCCGAGACACAGTCTAGTCGCGGGTTTTGCTGAGTGTAGGCGATAATAATTCATAGAACAGGTGCTGCACCATAAGCCCCAAGGCCTGGGGAAGTGAATGATTAGTGGCACTCCCCCATGATGCATTGCTCCTCTGTATTAAAACCAAACTCTGCCTTTTATTCCCTCCAGGGTTTATTAAGTGGGCCAGTTGCCATAGCGACGCTTTGGCAGGATATTGCCGGGATAAGGCGTAATGGGTCTCCTGACGCAGTTCACTCTGCTCCTGTGGAAGAACTTCACTCTCCGGAAGAGACAAAAGGTACACTTGTGCCCACCGCCCCCTTCGCAAATCAGCGTATATCTGCTAAAATTGGTCTGCGATGGAGGGAAAATGAGGATATGGTCCCAGGGTTGTGTTATCAAGGGCAACTAAGTTATTCATGGGAGGGAAAGGTAATAGGAGGGATTTGCCACAAAAATAGTCTTGTATCAATGTAAGCTGCCTTTAACTCCCTCACTAGAGAGCGAGAACAATCTTACCTTAATGCCAACCAATTCAAAGTGTCACCTTCAATTTTTGGAGATCTATCTCTTGTGCATGTTATGTCACATTGCCTGTATCTAAGTTCTAACAAAGCCAGCCTTTCGCCTAATGGAACTGGATAGGGAGTGAGGAATGTTAAATGGTTTGTTTGAAGGGCAAATACTCTCTCTGACTCTTTTTTTAACAACTTGCTGCAGCAACCTGTCCTCGCCGATGCTATCCAAAGCTTTATTGTCGTAATATTCTTGCAGCGCTGTTGCCAGGCAAATGAGGATTATTTAAAGTCTGGTGTCTTCTGGAGATTGTTTGATGCAATTTTTAGAGTTTTGTTGTGCTGGAAGATGGAGATTTTTTTTTTTTTTAAGTTCACCAAGCTGCAAATTTTTTTCTTCCCACAAGTTTCCGGACACTTGTATTTTACCTCTGACTACCTGTGTGACTCACTGTGTAGGACAGAGCTCAAAAACATTTTTTTTTTTTTTTTTGGTTTTTTTTTTTTTTTTTGGCATTTTTGATTTATTTGATGGCCACAGTAGAGAGAGAGAGAGAGAGAGAGAGAGAGAGAGAGAGAGCAAAGGCAGGGGAGAGAGAGGGGATGACATGCAGCAAATGGCCTAAGGTCAGATTCGAATCCAGGACACTGCAACCGAGACTCAGCCTTGACAAGTGGTACCAGGTGAGCCACCGGGGCGCAACTGCAGACATGTTACACTTTAAACAAACTGTTCACCCACAATACCATAAATAAATAAATAAAAAATGTCCATTTACCCCCTAGTGCAATATATCCATCCAGATTGTTTCTGTATCATTTGGTGAGGTTTCCAACAGTTTTCATAAGGACACAAACAAATTATGCATATCTGCATCTAATTTGTACTCCTTGCATGGGGGCAGATAGAAACTGGTGTTCTTCAACAGGAAATAGTTCACAACAAAACTCATTATTCCCAAAGGCTGTGGATTATGCCAGGTATCCATGTCGTTGGTTTTGGAAAGAGCTGTCGTTTTTTTGAGTTTTTCCACATGTAAAATGACAAACCACACCCATGCAGCTCCACTGTGTTGGTGTGAATGGAGACAGGGTCAGAGATCGCAGCAGACTGGATATATGTGTGTGTGTGTGTATATATATATATAGATAGATAGATAGATACATTGCTGTATGGGTATGTGGGAAAATATATATATAATCTTTCTTTTTTCTTTGTATTTTGGGTGAACTGTTCCTTTAAGACTAGAGATAAGGCTTAAGTTCTCCTATTTCTTTGGCCAATTCTCCTCACCTTCCTCCATCACCTCATTCTCATCACAGACACCAGCTAACATGCTATCAGCTGGTGATGTATGGTGGATATGATTGTATGTGATGTCACCTCCAGTGGCAGAGAGGCCACATGCAGCAGCTCTGCAAGAAGGTCACCAAGGACCGCGAAAGCATTTCAAGGGTCAGCACAAATTGCCACGGTATCCGTTCAGCCTACAAGGCATTTTTTTTGCGGCGGATGTAGCTGTTAACACGGCGCTCCAATACATTCTTTTGATTTATACCCTTTGCAGTAATGACAGAAGTAACATCCACCCACTTGTTTTGTCAGGGGATCAAGCGCCGTGGAGTGCCTCTGTTTCCAGGGTGAAACAAAAGGCATCTCCACAAAAGTCGGCTTTCATCAAACTTCTTTCTTCGTCTGCGATAACTCAAGGCAAAGTCATTTGTAATTTTGCAACTTTGTGTTGGGGCAACATCCCCTGCGTTAATTTTATCAGCTACCATAAATAACATCGAGCTATCCCTTTGTACCGTGAAGATATCTGTCGCTAACTTTTCCCCTGGAAAGCAAAAGAGGACAATGCTGATATTGTGCAAGGAATTTAGGATATTTGGGCAGCATCAACATGAAATATTGTTATTAGACAAAACCAGTGGGAGTTAGCAAGGACAATGGGGCTTGTGGAGGGCTTGTGGAGGTTAATGACCAATTATATGAATGCCTCACCAAGCATTTTAAGATTTTATAACAGGCATGAAACTGATTTTATGGTCCAGTATTTCACATAATTTCATAGGGGGAGATTATCTATTCACAAAGACGCTGGTGTCCAATGGCAAATGCCTGGGGAGCCAGACACTGAGAAAGTCCCCATGATCTCTCTGTTCCCTCTCTATCCATTTTCTTTGGAATACATTATGATAATTCTCCCTCTCAGCAAAACTACATCCTCTCTGACACATAGACTGGGGGGAATTAAAGGGCTGAATTTCAAATTTCACCCAGTTTCTTTTGAAATGTATGCAGTGTGATTTCTTGTAATTTCCAGATGTGCAATTCATTGACAAAATTCTACCACCAAAGATTTGTCTTAGGCTTATCCATCAAATCCGTGTGGAGATACCTCTAGCTGTACAATGCTCTGAACACAATGTGCGGTATTCAGCAGTGAAACCTTACCAACACCTCATTTGGCTGCAGATGCTTTTGCACCCCTTCACAGAGGAGGAAGTGCATGAGCCTTGCACGACACGCAATATATCTTGTGCTATTGTGCAACGGCATTCATGTATTTGCCTCACCTCCTCCTGCCCTCTAGATTAACAACAAAATTGACAAATTCGGTAGAAGAGAGGTTTTCTTGCATCATTTGTGCTCATATACCTACATCATCAGTTGCAGGGCCCGAACGTTTGACCGAAGTGGGAGCCACGGCTTGGCTGACTGGAGCCATTTTAGATTTGATTCCTCTAAGCAGGTCACTCCACCAGAGATATCGGAGGGATGAGCGTGCGGGCAGACCGGGTCAGCTGAGGTTGGTGGAAAGGGCTTGCAGGGAGGAGGGGGTGGAGGCTGTTGAGTGAGGATGTGCCAAGGGACGAGTAAAAGCCTGGATGACGGAGGGAGCGGGGTGAAGAGTTGAGGCACAATGAGCTGCAGCATTGTAATATCGCCTCGGAAGTCGTCCGCTGTGTGTGCCTGCGGATATTTCACGCTGGTGGAAACATTTTACAGCAGGGTTGAATTACCTTTATGCAGTAAAATCTATATATACACATCATCCCGCACCCCTCAGTTTTCATGTGCAGCTTTCCTTTAGTCACTGTATGTTTCAAGAAAATTTCCTCAGTGACAGCAGTGGTAGAAATAAGCTTGTGGGTGAATTTGGTGGAAGCGGAATTATGCTTGAATTTGAAATAAATCGAGATGACTCAGATATGCTGTACCACTTGTACATCATGGAAGTAGGTTTATGCCTTTTTATGTTGCACTACCTGCTGAAATAAAGGAGGTGACACTGTTTACATTAGCAGAAGTCTTGCAGGTTGCATATTTCGCCTGCAGGTCGACTGGTGTCGTGATCTTCCAGCCCGACTGAAGATCTCATAAGAAGGACGTTTTATTTGTTATTTATACAGGTTGAAGTTACACTGAGGTTAGGATTGCCTGTCTTGTATCATCGTGTCTTCACAAGTCACAGATTGTTGGGTGACCTGTTAACACCTCAGTTGATCACAGTCAAAGCCGACAATGACTCAGGACTGTTGCAGGGTTTAAAGGACCATGCCGGTGATTTTGAACGTTTGACCCATTTACAAAAATTTAGCCACATTTTACATCGCAACAAACCGTTCTGCAAATCATATGCGGTACTAGAGATCTCACAGCCCATCAAAATCAAAATCCCTTCATTTTCAAATTTACATTTTTGGTTGAAACACCCACCGTCATCGCCACTCACAGACCAAAGAACTGATAATTAGCTGTTTAACGCAAACATTTCCTGGGGGACTGTTTTCCACAAAAAGGACTGTTTCACGCCACCCAATTTCAAGTCATCACAACACAACCGTGCTGCTACTTTTTAGTGTGAAAGATTAATGTGAATGACTTTATTATGGTGCTAGAATGCTGGTGTGAAGAAAGTTTGAAGTCTCTTAAAGTTAATTTTCATATTATAGTGGAATTAATGGAAACTAATGAAACTAATAAAACGAATAAAAGGTTGCTGAAATGATATTGGAGTTCTAAAATACAACGACTCACTTTCAGAAAAGATTAACAGAAAAGTGAAGTACAGGAATTTTGTAGATATTGCACTAAAAATTCAAAATGACTGGTTTGGTTCCCGTACAACGCAGGGCTGAAACGTCGGGTTAACAGGTTTACGCTCAGCTCAAGTCCTGAGTGATAGTGGGATTTTAGGTCAGTGTAAAAGGAGTATCAGAAATCTCAGAACTCTAGGGTCTTGGTATCTCTCTCTTTGTCTCTGAAATGTTCCTTAAGGGCTATTTAAAGCACAAAATGTGGAGGGGAAAAAAAAAAAACTAGTACGCAAGCCAAGGAAAGCCTTCAGGTCTCTCATTTGGTGCTTTTTGGCCTCTCTCTTTCCCTCCACTCATTCCCTGGGGTTAAAATAAAAGCCTGGTGTGTCGCAGTGGGACAGGGGCTTTCTAGTAGGTACTGAAGTGGCTGAATTAAAGCAAGGAAGTAGCTGGCAAGCGGCTCCTCATCCAGAGCGGGACTGAGTGTGGAGAGGAGGAGATAAGGCGAGTGTGATGGGTTTGGTTTGGGGAGTCACAAACAGAACTTGCTGTCTCATTCCAGTAAATGCCCCAGTAATAGCAAGAGAAACGGCAAAAGAGATATGCACAAGGGCATGGGCACCTATAATAAATATGTAAACGTACACACACACACTTACACACACACACTTACACAGTCCCATGCCCTTTTCAGAGCCAGGAACCAGAACCAGTAATTTGAAAAGAAGATTCCAAAATAAATGGTGATTTTACAAAATGCTGCATTTTGGAGGAATCTAAGTCAATTCTGTGCCAGTTTTTCAGCTGTTATTGTCATTATTATTATTATTATCATCATCATTATTAGTTAGGGTATTCTCTAATCAGCAGGTTTGATCAAAAGTGCCAATCACAGTGTTGTGATTTCTGAATTATGTTCTGTATCCAATTTTGTCAGGCTTTGCTCAGTGTCGATTTACTTGACCTGTTACATGACTCAAAAGACTTTTGTTTGTCTGCTAGTCATCTCTCTCATCTCTCCCGACACTGGCAGAACATTACATGCAGTCCCTGTTTGCCTTTTGAACACATTCATACACAATATAATCAAATACTCACCTATTATTTTCCTTTTACAACCATTCAAAGCAGGTGTGGTCCATTTTACCTGGGACATCATACCTTTGGGCCCCTGTTTAAGGTTGCATTTCAACAGAATGTGACATCATTTTATGTGTGAATCCTGTCCGCAGGTACGCCTGGTAGTCGAGGTGCTATGGCCTCTCTTTCTCTTCTTCATCCTGGTGTGGGTGCGGTCCACCAATTTACCAATTTACAAAGGCAACTGTAAGTCCAAGCACATGCACGTCTGTTTGCATCATCTCCAGAGTATTTAGGAAACTTACATCACTGATACCTGACTCTTAATTATCTAACCTCATTGTTGTGTTAAACTATGTCTGTCTTTGCCCTATATATTGCAGACAGCTGTTTAAAATCCTTTGCTTCTCTACAAACTTTCAATTTGATAATTTTGTAGGTCTGGGCTGTATGTTGATGTTATAGCAATCTTGTGGTATGAGACTGGACATTGTCCGGGATTTTGTATACCAAAATAATGTGATGTGGCACAAATGATTCCTGTTTTTTATGAGTGCATTGCAGTAAAGGCAATTTTCTGAACTTATTAGGCTGTTTTAGCTGTTAAATAATTTGTCTTTACTTGCTCGGTTGCCATATCTGCATTATTAATGACTTTTCATCACTAATCTCATGTGTGTAAATATCTCATAAAAACAGCAATAGTCATTCCTACAATATTGTCACAACATCATTAGCGAGGTATGCAGGCAAAAATGCAGCCCAGCAACTGCTTGATGTCACAATGTCTTGATAAAATGAAAACTTGAAAAATACTGTCTCCATATTGTTTTTAAGGTCACTATCCAAACAAAGCCATGCCCTCGGCTGGTGTGCTGCCTTGGCTCCAAGGTATGATGTGTAACATTGACAATCCCTGTTTGAGCTCCCCGACACCGGGAGAGACGCCGGGTCAAGTCAACAACTTCAACCATTCCACGTATGTCCATGGATGCTTCCTTTCTCTCTTTAAAGTGTAAAGTGGTAGAATGAATGTCCGTGATGTTTCCTGGAGTGTTTTTTTTTTTTTTTTTAGATAATATCTGAAACACAAAATTGCAGACATTGCTGTATCCTCTGCCTCCTCTCTCTTCCGGTTACACCAGGGTGGCTGAGATACTGATTGAGCTACAAAACCTCCTGCAGAACAGATCCATTCTCAGCAATGTGCAAAGCCTGGCCGAAGCTTTAGACCGGTGGGCTTCAGTCTTATCACAATCAAACTCTGGTAAAGGTAAGGACACTGGCAATAGAAACGCAACTGTGGGATTTAAACCAATTTGTTGCTGCCCAAGAATCTTGATGCATTGGCTTCAAAACGACGCCACTGTTAAGGAAGGGCATTGTTATGGATATGCGGATATTGTTATGGATATTCATTTCGTCACTCTTTGTTATCTAATACCTCAGGCTGCAATCAAAGAACTTGGTGAAGAGCAGATGGCTGGAGGCACAAATTCTCATTTCCTGTTGAGCTTACAATATAAAAGTTGTGTTGCCACTGAGTAATGGTTCAGAAATAATTAGTACAGTAGACACTCAGCCACAGTAACAATCATTCCGCTGTCTTTGTTAAGTACCCTCCATCAAGGAAAGTATCCCCTTCATGTGGATGACAAGTTAGAGGATTTGTTATTCTCCTTTATCCCTCAAAAACAATGGCGCGTGATTATTTATGATGCAATTTGCCATGCAGACTGATAGATCGTTTGTCTTGATAAGTTGCTGCTTTGCATTAGGCTCATTTAGCCTGATGATATTCAGATTTTCATACAGCACCTAATTTGCAAATAGGCAAAGGAGGGGGGGGGGGCTGCCGTTCAACAAGCGGCTTGTGGGCCATTTGCATTTTGGGGTCGCTGGCTTGTAATATACAAGATTAAATCCATCAAAGATCTAAGCCTGGGCATAATTAATGGGATTCGCCATCTGAGACGAGAGCACAAAAGGTCATTAACAAGAATGGGGAATGGAGTGCTTTCAAAGGACTTGGGTGGCAAAGGTGAATGTGCTGTCCTTTTTTTTTTTTTCCCCCTCACCAAAAGGGTTGATTAAAAGGCTCAGGTGCTCACTTCAATCAGAAAGGCAGTGGTGTTCAGGATGAGCCCAGAGCATGTTCTGGTTCCCTGTACTCTTACCCTGTTCATCTCACTGCTGGCACCACAGTCGTAAAGGGCAAAATAATAACACATGTTCAGCAGGAGTTGTTATCCTGTGAGTGGTGTATCGAATAGCATCATTAATTCCAGCCAGTGTCGAATGATTGTTATTTTTACTTAACATTTATCTTAATTGAACCTTGAATAATCTAATACAAGTCACTTCCCCCCTCTCATACTGATAATTGACTGACTTGCATGTATTACACTTACAAAAGGGCTAATCTAATTTAATTACATAACCCCTTCATCATCTCAACTGCACATGCCGGAGTGCCAGAGAGCCAAAATCACAAGTTGAACTGATATGTGAACGAGTGTGGGAGAAACAGTGGGATCCCTCTCTTACAAAGCCATTCTTTCTGTCAGCTGAGAGGGGCTAATACTGAACCATCAATTGGTGTTGACACTGGCTCTTTTAAATCATGACTATCAGTGGGCGACTAATTAGGAGAAAATAGCTGGTTAATAATCTGATGAAACATGTTTAGTGACAAATTGTCTGCTTGCACTAGCTCATGCAGCTCCAGTGGTGAGTCCCTATTTGCACCAGTGAAGGTTTTAATTGCAACATTCATCTAGAGAGCATAATTTCAACTGTAATTCAACAGAGCCTCATGACCATGTGAGATCCAAAGCAATGTGTGGAACAAATCAAAGAGCTGCACTTATGGCATGCCATGCCATGTGCTGTATTTGAAATTTGTATAATATTCCATAATTGCTAAAGATATACCTTCTTTGAGGACTTTTCAGCTTTGCACACCCACTCAGTAAATATGCAGGTGCTTAAACACTGGTGTAATGTATTTCCTATTATATGTTTTTGCGACCCTTCAATTCTTGTTCTGCCAACGTAATGATACATCTCTTGTTCTCGCGCTCAACCCTCATGTTTAAGGTCAACGGGTGCCTCTGAGGAGTATTCTGAATGACAATGAGACATTTTCCACGTATTTGAGTGAGGACTTGTCCATACCACCAGCTGTGGTCCAAAGTCTGATGGCTGCAAACATTCGCCTGAATCCGGTAAGTATTGTTTCATGTTTGCACTTGCATATAGGCCAGTGGAAACTGCGAAAACAGTCTCTGTGAGCCCTGACTGCTCTAGCTTCTGTTATTGTTGAGGTGTTGCAAAACCATGCATCAGGGGGGCAAGAAAATGAAATATTGAGCAACTGTTTTCCAAATGCTTTGAAAGCAGATTTCTTAACTCTATCTATAAGTAATAGAATTAAATTTGCCAAAGAGACGTTCAAAAGACCATATCGGGCAGCAGTGCTGTGATTGAGTATTTCAAAATGCAGTAAGTCCTAGCCTATAGTATAATGTACAATATGAACTGCCTGTGGGGCAATTTATCTTGCCAGTTTTAATCAAGGCTGTTTCTGGTATTGAATTTACTGACAAAAAACCCATTTGAAGCTGCATAGGTGATCTGCAAGGAACTGCCCTTACAACAACAACAACAAGTGAGATGAGTATCTTGTCTCTCAAATATCCCCCATTCATACCCATTCATTTCAGATGATCTGCAAGAGGGCAATTATGTTTGCCCTGCATTAGCATGGATGCTTAAATAGATCTCTGCTGAACATAAGGCATCCTGGTGGTTCGGTGGGCTGCAGAGCATAATGTACCATGTGCTCGCAATGCATAAGGTCTTGGTGTGGTTCACAAAACACGCTGTGTACAATTTTCTGTCTCTCTCGCATATCTCTTGAAATCACTACACACTGTCTAGTGAAGTGTAAATGCCATGAAAATTATCTGTAACGGGAGATATTCACTTCTGTGCCTATCTAGTGTGTATGCATGTCCGCGCGTGTTTATCACTGCGTCCGCCTCGTTTTCTCAATTGTGAGTCTGACTGTGGATGTGCATGGTTGTGTACAGTCACAAATATAGCAGATTATGTTTGTAGATGAATCTGTAGGGATACATTTGCATGGCATATAACTTATATATGTTATAAATACATTGTTTTTGACTGGGAAATTGGTTTAGTGTTACTTCTCATATGGATACAATGAGTGTTTGCCTGTTAGGTCTTGTATTTATTATGTTCGGTTATATTTATTTATCGATGCTGATTGTTTTGTATGCCACCAGGGCTTGACTTTAACTTTTTGGTCCACCAGCCACTGTCTAGTGGTTTTCCAAAGTCACTAGCTACACAGAATTTTGACCAGTCTAAATCACCCGCCTAACAAAAAGTAATAAGAGCTCACTGGAGACGGCATGCATTTGTTTGGAAATACAATTTTATATGAACAAGAGAGCATTGTAGGCGTATCTATCCAGCCTTAGTAAACTGTGTGTATGTCACATTGGTTGTGCCTTGTTAGTGCCATAAACCTGACAGTCATTGCAGTAGGCTTCATGATTTTTTTTTTTTTTCCTGAGCTGGATCATATCCTATAGCCACCCAGGAGCCTGACTCCCCTTTTAATTGAGATGCCTGTTCTTCCTCTTCGTCTCCCCTCGGACTTCATTTGTCTTAGTCTTAATCTTTTTATAGTTTTCCCCACTGTTTGTCTGTGCACTGGATGCCCTGCTCTCTCCAAAAGTAGTGTTTTTTCCAGTTCAAACCACTGATCCATAGTATTTCATTTTAGATGCATAGTATATATATATTTTACGATTATAGATCAGTGTTTCTAACAGCCAAGTTGAGATCCAGCAACTACATACTGTAAAAAGCCAATAAAAAGATGAGGCAGTCACATCAAAACAGTTGTGAAGTATCCGGGTACTTAACCTATTTTGACCACCACTCATTGACAGATTAGATCAGCCAGCGACACTTTTTACAGAGTTTTTCTCTCGCTAGCAGTGGGCGGCTGCTACCTCCTGCAGCTACTACCGGTTTGATGTTTGTTAAAACGTGAACAGGAGACATTCAAGGTAGATTGTTTATTCTTCCCAAATACTGACAGGGCTTGCACCCATTAGCACTTTTTTGCCATTTAGGGTATTTACCGTATTTCACCAATTAATTGCCGGGCCGCAAGTAGCCGCCTGGTTCTTTTAAACGCCTGGGGTCTGCACCCATTTTGCATATTAAACGCCCACCCGAATAACCACCGGGGTGATTATTTGCATTATATTGAGGTAAACCCAAAATAAGGCTATTCACAATAATTGTGCAGCACTTCCGTTTTCTGTCAAAATGAGAGAGCTAGCTAACGTTAGAAAAAAGGGTGTACTGTAATCTTAAATCGACCGACTATAAATATGTTGGGCGGTAACTGTCATCACAATAATGGCCTGGTGCAGGTCTGTGTAAAAATAAATGAAGGCCTGCAGCGAATAGCCGCCTGGTTCTTTTAAACGCCTGGGGTCCAAGTTGATTTTGCGTATTAAACGCCCGGGCTATTAATTGATGAAATAAAGTATGTCGTTTTTAATTTCACCTGGCTTAGTGTGGACGTAGTCTGAATGGGGCCCATTCATCCCTCCTTTCTGTGAAAGTCTAATCCCAATCCCAGTCACACTCACACTTCCCCCATGTTGTCCATCAACCCTTGTTCCTACCCCGACTAACACTGGTATCGCTGACTGGTCCAGACATTATGGACAAAACAAAGGTGCTGCCAGGTTTTTCATGATGAATTGAATGAGTTATTAATTAGTATTGCCCTTATTAGGTCAGAGTTTAAATGATAGATTATTAGTTTTACATTTGACTTAACGGCTTCACAATTGAAAACTATCCAGCACTCATGACATGCTCATGCAAGCAGTTCTTACAAGAAGATTCTTAAAATATTTCGATTCGACCTCAGATGGTTTTGTAAGTACACATGCATGGATTGTCTTGAATTAAGAGAATAAAGAATATTTTGAACCGTAATTAACATTTTAGTTTTCAGCTTTCATTCAGAAGCAAAATGTGTCCTTTAAATGTGACATGAATAACTATTTTATATTGGAATAATTATTGATACTAACAGATATGGTACATTTTATCACAATAATATTTTTGGCCGTATTGCCCAGCCCTGCAGGAACTTGCGGTGAGTGCTCGACCGGCTTGCCAAACGCTTCTACAAGGAGATTGAACTGTAGAGAAATGTGAAATGGTCAAATGAATCTTGGCATGTGGCTGCTTTGAAAACTTGCATCAGCAGGATTAGTAACCTAGAGTGCCTCGGCTCCTGTGTAAAATAACTTCCCCAGGCTTTTCAGATATGGCATTTCAGCAAGGACCCAATGAAAACAGCACAGGCTCTTGTCCATGCGGAAACGCCCCCCTCCTTGACATCCTCTCCTCAGTCGTTCCTTCATTGATTGTTGTTTCGTCGTTGTGTGTCCATCAGATTCAGGACTTGGCCATCCGCTGCATCCAGAAGAACATTAAGAAGAATCGTGGAGTGAAGGGCTGGCCCTGGTGGAAGCTGTTCACCACCGTCAGGCCTCTGATAGAAGTGCAGCTGACCGAGGAGCAGATCCGCGGCAAGGACGTGAGTACACACATGTTCACAGACACACACACACACACGTCTCCTTGGCCGGTTTTGGTCAGAAGCACTTCATATTATTGAAGTCAGTCATTTTAGTCAGCTGAGTCAAATGAAAGGACACTATTCAAAAAATAAAGCTGCGTGTTCTGAGCTTCCTTGGCTTATTGTTGTGGCCAGTCGCCTTGCTTGCATTAAGGTGCAGTGTTTGCTCTTTGCTACTGTTTTATTAGTGGACATCAGTGTTTTAACTTTACACCTGAAACAACACAAAGGATAAAGTATGCCTCAAGTAAGTCAACATTAAAGCTACAACTACATGCTCTCTTCTTAACTAGTGTTTTGGCCTCTATAGTTACGTGGATGTGATGAGTCCACATGATGGTGAAAATCAGGGCTGCCAATGTAGATAAAGCGGATTATTCCAATATCAAAAACAATAAACCCTGGTACCCAGTTTTTTGAGGAAATTAAACATCTCTTTTCTTGCCATTTTCCTATTTGAATTGGAAAGTAGATCCGGCAGGTGGCGCTAGCAGGATGCTTCCACATTGTAACCTTACACCAATAAGAAATTACCCGATAGTACTTTCACAATAATTGTAGTTACACACAGGTTACCAGAACTTGACTTGTTGTTTTTTATGTTGGCATAATCTGCTTTGTTGATGTTTGTTTATGCCCTAGAAATGTTATTTTAGTACTTGTTTTATTGCTCTATGGAAATGAATGGACAGCAAGAAATCCATTGTTGGATTAGCAGTGGATTAGCAGCCCAGAGCAACTAATGAGGATATTTCAGCACCAGTGTCAACTTTACAACCCAACACTCATGTCATACACACATACAAGTATATATTTCATACGCAAAGCATCAAAATGGGCTTTACATAGCATGAATAAAAAAAAGTAAAATAAAATAATACGAAAAAATGAGCTAAAATACGAATAAAGATAACAGAATCGCAGTAGTATCTATCTATCTATCAAACTAATCATAGGCTATGGAAAAGAGAAATGCTTTCAGACTGGTTTCAGGGTGACTTTGGTTTTTGGCGTTTCTTGTGTCTCCAGGCAGGGCGGTCCAGTTGAAAGTCAAAAACAAACATTTAAAGAAAGGATTTTTTTCTTTGGTGTTCCTTTTGCTTATTGGATATACATAAATATACAAAAAGAACACCATTCCCACCCCACAATGAACATCCCCTGTCACTCAATGGTATTAAACATGCTTTACTTACAGAGGAAATGTACACAATGAAAGACCTTAGTTAATACAAGGCACATAGTAATGCAGAGTAAAACGGAGACATGAAAAGCATTTAGAGTTCAAACAGAAGCAGCGCGTCCAGGCCCGATGTATCAAAAAAAAATATATCCATGTGTGTAAGGGTCAAACCTAGATCACTAGATCACTTATTTATATGTGTTTGTGTCAGAAAATGTCAAAAACGATCTCATCTTTTTCAGAAGCCCGTAGTGTATTTCTGTTTTTTTTTTCTAGCTTCAGGTTAGACACATCTCTGATCCAATCGGACACTGAGGGCGGGGCTGCTTCCTTGCACTTCAAAAGTACCAGACGGCATGCCAAAAAAGCGTCCTTCTAAATTCAAAGTACTCAGTGTTTCTCCCACAACTTTGCTCTTGTAAGGGTGGAAGGCTGTGAAACATTTATATCATCACGGGGAGCTCCAGCTCTCCACTGCAACTCAGGACGTTAATAAAAACATCTTATCCATGCATGCTCTGCGCAAAATTCGAACGTATCATTGACCCCTGCAGCTCTGCTGGGGTGTCCGTGGTGTGAACGTGCACACACAGGCACACCACGGAGTGCCTCCCAGAGCATCGGTGAAGTATGCAAGGCAAACAGAACACTTCTTCTTTCATTTTCTGATTTATTCAATTGATTTGCTGAAGCCTTGAATGCAAACTCGCTCTCGTTCTGTGTCTGTCTCTCATACTCGCTTTCTTCTCCTCGCTCTCTGTTTTCCTGCCCAGGAGGAGATCCAGCAGCTGAGGCAGAAGTTGGAGAAGGTGGAGAAAGAGAGAAACGAGCTGAGACTAAACACCGACCGCCTCGAAAGCCGGGTGAACACACACAAACACACACACACACACACGGAGGGACAGGTTTCATGTATTAAACAGCAAAGTCCTCAACCGTAAAACAAACACTGCCACTTCTTGAAAAAAGGAGACAGACACAAGGCAGCACGTTGCACATTTTGAGGCATATGCTTAACTCTCGCTAATTGCATTATGTGTGTGTGTGTGTGTTGCATCAGATCACAGAGCTGTCGTCAGAACTTGCTGATGAGCGTAACAC
>OMLB01017749.1:24816-54908 GCA_900302555.1 Myripristis jacobus
AGCACGCTTGCTGATGGGTAAGGGCCAGCTACAAATTGCCTGGCTTGTAGAAATGTGGGATGGATGGTGTTTTTGAGTGTGTGTGCGTGAGAGAGAGAGAGAGAGATTGAAATAAAGAGGCGATGTTGGTATTTATACTCGTGGAGGGGTTCGTTGCATGTATGTACAGCAGGACAAGACGATTAATGTGTTCCCATGTTTGGTTTGTATTGGTTGAATTGCCGGTAGCCAAGCGACTGAAAGCTGTTCTAAACACCCGGTTGGTCTGTCTGGTTGGTCGGTCCTAGGGGGAAAAAAAACAACTCTGGCAAACAGGAAATGATATTTTTGCATTTGTTTTGGTTTGTTGGGAGTAAATAGAAGAAGATCTGGGTTTGCAGCTTGAGCAGTGATTGCTGCCTTGGACTGACCAATGCGCCACCTACAGCCAGTCAAACTTTATCATCAGCAAACAGGACACACTGATTGACAAGTGATATCTACACCAGCACCAAAGATACAGAAAAAAACTTTAAAAAAATAAGAAAAGAAAAAAAAAGAAAAACACCAGAGGCTGTTAAAGCAAAATTCAATTCCAGCAGAGTGTTGAATTGCATAGTTAACTGGGTGTTTCGTTACCTGGATGTGATCTGAGTCCACACGGTGATCAAATATCCTCATTAGTTGCTCTATGCTGTCCTGTGCTGTTAATCCACAATACTGTATTTGTGTCTCTCCATTTATTTCCATAACAAAACAGCTCCCAAAATAACACTTTTAGCACATACATAAACCCAAAGTGTTGGTATAAAACACAAGAAGTAGTAGTATCCCCCTCCTGTGAAATTACAATTATTTGTTGAAGTACTACAAAGTTGTTTCTTCCTGGTGCAAGGTTGTAATGTGGAAAGCCGGATCTACTTTCCAATTCAAATAGGAAAATAACAAGAAAAGAACGCTTCATTTACTCAAAAAACAGGTGCCAGGACTTGTTGTTTTTTATATTGTCATAATCCACTATTTTGTGTTTGTTAATGTGCTACAGGTGTTATTTTGGGAGCTGTTTTGCTGTGCTATTGAAGTGAATGTAGAGATAGAAATACAGTATTGCGCATTAGCAACTAATGCAGCAAATGAGGATATTTCACCAACATGTGGACTCATATCGCCCAACACAACCCAAAGTTCACCAAAAATAAAGACAAAAGGAAAATCTTGGGGAGTACCACTTCAAAATGTATTGTAGTATAATTTTCCCCATTAGAGAATATATTTATAGGATTATAGGAATAACTCCGACATAACTGACACTGTTATTATCTCCACATGTATTAGTTCTCATTAACAGCAAATACCTCCCCAAACGAGTCCCTGCGTTTGGTCAAATGGGGCTGTATGGGGACTAATGCATTTCTATTTGATATTGATTATCAGACTGAACATCTGGGTTACTGTGCAGAGATGCAGACATGTTCACGTTCTCACACAAACGGGTTCTCCTTTGTCCATTCATCAGGCCAAGTTTGACAGCATGAAGAAACAGATGGAGTCCATGGAGATGGAGGTGATGGAGGCTCGACTCATCAGGGCCTCCGAACTCAATGGAGAGATGGATGACGATGACACAGGTCTGGCACACACACACACACACACACACACACACACACACACACACACACACACACAGACTTCCCACATAGACCTTATAAGGTTGTGCATACACAAACTCTAATAACCCAGCATCTTCTCTCCAGTCGAGGTTCTGAAACTGCAGGATTTGTGTTTCCAATCAATGATGTGACCAAAGGCAAGAAATACTACTTGAAGAAGTGCATTAGAAATGGATCATACAAAACTGAAAAATGAAGTTCGATCGCAGCCCCAGACGCCCCACAGTCAGGCTCCCAGCTGTCTTTGTGTGCTGTACAGTCTTTGTGAATGTAGAATTGATTTTTTCTAAGCATCTTTTTGGCGCATAGGTTGTTGCTGCTTTACTTGTTTGTACTATACAGAGCTTTGAGTTAGCTGCGAGAGGAAAATTTGACACAGTGGTTAGTATCTTGAAGATTTCTAACTTTGAGCACATCTAAAATGCAATCTGAGCATTTGGAATAACATTCAAGACGAGGCCTATTTATGTGAGCGTTTGAAATGATAGAATCGATGAACGGGATTTCGAAATGGCTTCAAAAGGAAAAAAAATAAATGATGAAGAAAGTACACAACCAGTGAGGTGCCGACCGCTGGAGAGAATTACTGAAAAGAAAAAAAGATATGTGTCTCCTCATAAATCAAGCAGAGAATTACAGTCACAATCATGAAAAGTCAACAGGATGGTGTCCCATTTAGATTGATGGTGTTAAATTCAGCTTTTTTTCATATTTACTTGCTTAGGAACATCTCAAGTCCTCTCCACAGGACACGTTATTTCAGTCAGTCATGGCTTTCTTGTAGACTCGCAACTTGTATCTTCCTCCTGTCATGAAAAACAGAGGCAGTAGCGGAGTCCTCTGGTAGCATTTTTGATGACAACTTGAAGTTTTTCATTGCTAAATCAAAAGTAATGAATTGCACGGGTGATTTTAGTGAATTCCATTTACCTGTGCAAATGAGAGGTCGAGGACTAACTGATGCATTAAATAATGTCCCATGTGTGAACAGGTGGAGTTGTTTTGGTGACCAGTTAACACCGGACACATGAGAGAAAGCTGTGACTGCATTTTTGCTTTTTGAAAGGAAAATATAAATGTGGTCAGAGATTAAATGATGTAAAAGCGCAGATAAACCGGGGTTGTGACGGTGAAGCTGCTGGTGTTGCAGGAGGAGAGTGGAGGCTGAAGTATGAAAGAGCCATCAGGGAGATCGAGTTCACCAAGAAGAGACTACAGCAGGAGTTTGACGACAAGCTCGAGGTGGAGCAGCAGAACAAACGACAGCTGGACAGGAGGGTGAGCCTACTGTACACACAAACACACACACACACACACATACACACCAGCACACACACAAACACACACAAACACACACACACACACACACAAACACACACAAACACACACACACACATTCATGCACTAGCATTAGACTGATATATGGGTCTAATATTCGCTTTTTACCAGAAATGAGTTTTGTTCTAGTCAGTCTGGTCCACTAATGATGCAATGGATATGATGCAGTTTGATTCATTACATATTACTGTACAGTTGATCAAAACCACACCAGTTGCCCATAAGAGGCCCTCACCATGAAATGATTCTAATGTGACATGT
Source organism: Myripristis jacobus (assembly GCA_900302555.1). Taxonomy (NCBI): domain Eukaryota; kingdom Metazoa; phylum Chordata; class Actinopteri; order Holocentriformes; family Holocentridae; genus Myripristis; species Myripristis jacobus. The sequence continues at coordinate 28,065 of OMLB01017749.1, forward strand.
AAATATGCATGAATGTGTTTTATTTGTAATTATTTTTCTGGGTTTTGGTACCGAGCTTTAATGTCCCGTGGTGTTAATTGGCTCAAAGTAGTGATTACTGGCAGAATGAATCCAAAACCATCAGTATCAGACTTATTATATATACATATCTATCTATCTATCTATCTATCTATCTATCTATCTATCTATCTATCTATCTATATAATTTGCCCAGGATTCGAAGAGGAAATTATTAAAAATTTCAAAATGTGGCATTAGACACTCAATGGCCACTTTATTAGGTGCACAATCTAATACAATCCAATATAACTGTTGTACCATAAAGTTTCATTTCCTGCTGCCTATAATGCTCAGCTTTTCTTGTTGTCACAGTAATAGAAGTGTTCATTCACTTCTTTTTGGCATTGAGCTCATAGTTAGTGCTGCTGTTGGACTGGACTGCATTTTATTGAGAGGTGTTTCCAATATTCTGTCCCCCTCGTTGTATATAAATGGGGACGACAAAAAATTAGAAACACCTCTCACTATAATGTAGTCCAGTACAAGACCTCTGCAAACTATAACCTCAATAATAAACACAGAATAAAATTGACTCCACAATGTCAACAAAAACTGATCGTTATAAACTTTGTTAAAAGGTAGAATTTATGGCAGAGCTGTTGACCTGAACTGCATTAGACTGAACAGGTGGAGCTGAAAGTGCACACTGAGTGTAGAGCTTATACCTATTTTTGGAATCAATGAAAACCTCTTTTTTCTGTTTGTTTCTTTTTTTTGAGTGGTGGTTTTCCCTGGCAATATTTTGAAAGTTTTCATTTTCAGATTTGATTTGTGGTGTGTGTCCGTCCCTGTAGATCAGCGACCTGCAGGCAGATAATGAGGAGTCGCAGCGAAACGCCCAGCAGCTGAAGAAGAAATGCCAGAGACTCACAGCTGAACTGCAGGACACCAAACTCCACCTGGAGAGCCAACAGAGCCGCAACCACGACCTCGAGAAGAAACAGAGGAAGTCAGTACACACGCACACGCACACACACGCACACATACACACACACTTTCCAGAGGGGGAACCAAAAAAGAACAAGTGTGTGAAATAGAGTTAAACCAGTAAATTAAGTTGATTTTGTCTTTTCATTAGAAACAGGACTTGGTCCAGTCTATGTTGTCTGCCACTGATATGACGTATATAATGTAGGTTTAATCCTCTGAAACCCAGAGAGCAAGCTTTTTTTATTTTGACAGTTTTTATTTAACCCTATGAACAGAATTCCATCCATTTCTTCCCTTCACAAATATTGTAAGTATATAAAAATAGCAGCTGTGGCCAATGAACATGCATCTTGTTGGAGAGTGTGGATTAAGTAAAAAGATCGTCATCCAAATCCCAAAAATATTGACTACACTTCCCATCCCTAGTTTTCAGAGCATTAATTATTCTTCTAGGCTTTAGAGTTTTAGTGCCTTGTGGTATAAATTGTTGTTTGTTGTTGTAGGGGCTTTTCCACCCTGGTAAGAATAAAATAATAGGGGATGCACTGGATGATTGTAATTTTCTGGAATTTTTTTGCAGGAAAATAGTGAAAATTAAAGATTCTTATATCAGCATAACATTCTAGCTGTGTGTAGTTTGAGTGCAGAAGTATTTGTAACAGTATAAGCCTTCAAAACCCAGATTCAGTTGAGGATGGGTATGAAAAACAAACAAACAAACAAACAAAAAAAAAAACGACACTCGAAATCTGACCCAGGCGGGCCTACCACTGCTGACCCACAGATTCCCCACTGAGAGTATCAGCCGGATGTGATGGGATTTGATGAACTTAAAACTGCCCTGACAAACACACCTGCATGTAGCCGGCCAGCCAGTCCACAGCAGAGCTACCAAACAGCATGGGATTTTTCTTTTTCTTTTTTCATGTTTTCATCTCGATGTTGCTGGGCTTGCAGTATGCCCACAGGTCGACCGGCCCACTGGGAAAAACTCCCGCTACTCCAGATGGCCAGTGTACCCCAGCCCATATTGATCGAGCCCTAGCATATATACACACTGTTGAGAAACAAGAGCCGTGTCACTGTAAGCCTCCAGAGCTTCGTTCCATCCCGCTCGTACTTGTTGTTTTCCCACGCAGCCCTCCTGCTGCCTCTAGGTTTGGTTGTAGTTACTAGGATGATGAAGCCAAAGCTTTGTAGTTTCGGGAGGTTGCTACACACAAAATTACAAGATCAACACTTCCTCTGCTGTCCCACAAAGGCCTGAGCTGGAGAACAAACCTCCCTCAAAACCCAGGCTGGCTTCTCAGATGAAAAGTTCCTCTTTGAATGACTAGTCTCTATATCAGTACAGACTGTATGGTACACAGTTTACCCGGCGAATGGAAGACGGAGGCAATGCCACTCTGAGTAGTGCAAATTGCCACAGACAGGCAAAACGAAGATGTAATTATCCTGATGCAGCTGTTGGAAAAGGACTGTGGAGTCTATCTGAAGCTATTTCATGAGGGAAGTCTTTATCAGGAAGTAGTAAGTCAAGGGCAACTGTATTGGTTTATCTTGAAGAAATGTCACCTCTCATCCAAGAGGTGTCATCAGCCCTAATGACTTGTGAGGAGTCTCAGGCATTTTTTAAGGGTTGTTCAGACCTTAAAGTCACATTAGGGTCGTTCTGTTGAGCAAATACATGGCCCAGCATAGGAGGTCCAGCTCTTCAGGTCAAGAGTCAGCAGTCAACCTGCACCTACAGGACACTGGACAATACTTTGAGGACAGATGGTTTGAAAGGGAAGTGAAGAAGGCCATCTGTCACTCCTTTTTGACTGCAAGAATTTACAGAGGTGCGCCACACCGTGAAGCTATTTCATGGGTTATTAAAGTGTTTCCATTGGCAAAGACACAGTTACAGGTTAAATTCGTGCTCAGAGGGAGATACTAAAATCTGATTTCCTTGAACTTTTAGGAGGAGCTAGCACAGCTGTCATCTTGATTGGTCCAAATGGTGACTTGGCAACACTTTCGTAAATATGCGCTATCAGAGGGCTGTCGCACAAAGCAAAAAACACAGTGCAAAAATAAATGGCAAAATAATGCAAACTACAACCCTGATAAGTGTTGCGGGGGAATAAAGTGTCTATCTTGAATGCACAATTTAACAAACAACACCGGTAACATTGGAGCAGGGGCTGTGAGCAGGTGAAATGGTCTCCTCACAGTGGTTATACTGCAACAACGGCCAGAGGAGATGGCTTTTCTCCCTCAGGCAGAACAGGGGTGAACTGCCCGCTGCTCGTGGGAGAATGATGCTGTAAAATGTGTCAGAGGCTGATATCATCTGTCAACAAGCGGGCATTAAAATCAGTTAAATAACCAGATGCTTCACAACTGTTTTGATGTAACTGACTTGGCTTTTAATTGACGTTTTACAGTATTCAGGGGGATCTCTACTTGGCTGATCTATAATAAAAAATAGATCTATAATAAAATATTACAGATCAGTGGTTAGAAACGGAAAAAAAAAAAAACATTTTAAAAATTCACTGTGTTTGGGAGAGCAGGGCATCCAGTGGAGAAACTAAAGCAAGTCCAAGGTTAAGGGTAATTCCAGGTTCACCCTTGAAAATGGAGAAAGACTGACCTTATGTCAGCCATCTCTGAGCAGAGGAGGGGGATTTAGATACGACCTACAATTTTTTCCTGGCAACACTTCGCAGGCATTTCCGCACCTGTTAACACCTCTGCTCACGTGACTGATGACTCTCACATGACTGCCAGGTGATCTTAATGACTCACATGTGACATGAATGACCCTGTTTCCACCTTGCATTAACATGCGTCTCGGGTAATCCAATCACAAGTGGCCAGCTTAAGTACATCTGTTCACACCTGACATTAAAATGTGTCTGTGCATGCATCTCGAGTGACCACTTGTGATGGGATCTCACTTGCCCACTCTATATGCAAATAAATACACACCCTATGTCATTTCCTTAGGCTTTTTTTTGTTTTTTAATCAAGGTAACAGGTATTTAACAAAATGAGACATCCTTGCTCACTCGAGCCTCATTTAAATGCGCTGTCAGTTAGGCTACTTATGATTTATTTCACATCTGTAAGTTATTACTATCATTCCCTGCCAAAGCATGTTGTCATACAAAATTTGAAGTGCTCTTAAGGAAATGCAGTAAATCATCCCATATCCCAACCGCACTTCGGTTCTTGTGCTTCCATTCCACTTCTTCTTCCACTTCCATTCTAGACTTCTTTGCGGTGTAAATAAACGTTATGATGATCATGTTGATCATGGTATAACTCTGTCTGAAAGCCTTCAGACCCCTGATAAATTGTATTCAAGAAATAGTCTCTTCTGGGTAAATAGTTTGACATTATTACAATGGCTTGGACGCAGCTAATGCATGTTACGCACTCTGAGCACCAGAGTTTATAATTCTCAACCCGGACCCTGTCAGGCTCGACTGATCATGTCGGTTCAAGAGGCTTTCAAGCATCAGGTAGACAGTCTGTGTTTTTATTCACTTAACAGCTGCTTTATAGCCTACTGTCAGTTTGCATTTGGCCCATCAGCTGACAGTTAAACTGCACTTGTTAGAATCAGGCAGGATATTTTTTCTTTTAGAAAACTGATGGGTCGGACCGTTGTTGGGATGAAAGCATGGGGTGTTGGGCTGGAGCGATGCTTGCATGTCTGTTTACACTTCAAATGCGATGTGGACAAAAGCGTCCTTGACCACCTCCGAATGTGGCCTGAGCAGTCGGACCTCAAGATGCACCCAATAATTTGGTGCTTTTACTACCTGCACTTATTACCTCTGTCACCCAAGATACATGTTAATGCATGATGGAAACAAGAACTTAGCTGAGAGATGAAATGTTTCCAAGACAAACTACAAGTCCATTTGCCTATGACTCATTAGTTTGTTATACGATGACCTGGATGAGAGACAAGGGAAGCCTTTGCACTTTGATCTAAAATGCATGACGCCCAAAGCAACGCCTCCGGTGTTGGGTTTCCCTGACAAGGAGATCAAACTCTCCTCTGTTTGAGTGGACGTCAGTGGAGGAAATGTGTTAACATGCTGGACAAACTCTATTGTCATGTTACACGCCTGTCATTAAATGATTAATTTTTGAGTGAGCTATAGTGATAGTGGGGAGGTTTTGCAGTAGTCGGGATTAACGTAACGATATTACGTTTGCTTTGATAAGATTGCTGAATGCTAATGACAACAGTTTGAATGAAAAATGGGGAGGAATTCCATTGGCGTCAATGCTTTGCTGTGATAAGCTGAAAATAATTAATGTCATCTTATGTGATCCGTTACGAGCCATTACGCTTTCCTCAATGCTTTAGTGCGAATGTGAGCTGTCTCCCTTTTTATCAGACTCTCTCTGCTGTATCCAGGTGCACATAAATGACTCCTCCCACCTCATATTTAAAGTGTAAAAAATGTCTGTTGGGTATTTCTTAACAATCATGAAAAGTAGAAGGGTCCACGCACTTCCAAACTCATTCTTTGGGCAGCTGTTGAACTGAAAAGCCTCAGTAGAACAAGCAGTTAAAGGGCCAGTTCACGCACTGCAGGGCTCTGTGTAGAGTCTGGAATACACACAGGTGATGTTTCGAGCATCAGTGTTCTTCATCAGACCATGTTTGTTAACAATAACACTGATTTTTGATAAATTCTAGGCTCCCCAAAGATGAAATTAAAGACATTGGGGGTTTTGCTGTCAGGCATTTTGCAAAAGGATGAAACAGCAATAAAGTAAAAATATAATGTTGAAGCAGAGTTTAAAATAATTGTTTCTTCAGGACAGATGTCAACCAAATCCTGTCATGACAGTGGCTGCACAATAGGAAAATGGTTGGAATTCTGGTTAGTTCGGATTAAAAAGATCAATTCAGGCCAAGGGCTTCCCATAGACATGCTTTGTATTTATTCATTCTACAGTAGAATCCATTATATTTTTAATGAAGCTGCATCATGTCCATCATATCACAGGTGGGCAACACTGACTGGACCAGATCCCATTTTTTATTGAAGGCCACCATATATTGGTTTAACTGTAATGTGTGTGTGTGAGAGAGAGAGACACAACGAGGGAGAGAAAACCTGTCCTTTCTATGAGGATTAGGGCTGCATTGTGTAACTGAAGGATTCAGAGTTAAAAGCCGCAGCATTGATTGTAGGCAAAAGCCTCTCCCAGCACACCAATATCATTCAAAACAGGTGCTAATTCACTAACTCACACATGCACAAACACACACACACACACACACATCTACACACTCCAGTGCTAGTCTATCAGCGCGATTGTGCCATGTTCAGTTAGAGACTGTTCCACTGCGTGAGGCTGGATTGTGTTGCTGTAGTAAAAATAGTATCTGGAAAAGAAAAAAATATGTTGTGTTCCACATTGTTTATAGCACCACGCTGTGCAGAGAGAGCCGATAAGTCTCCAGCTCATTTGTATTGCTGCAAAACCGTGTGTCTACCAACAAGGGACATCTTCTATAGCTGTGTGTGTATGGCTGTGTGTGCTTCAAACAGCAGGGGAGGTATATCGTAGCGTATTTGCACTCAACTCAGGCAGCAGTTAAACAGTGTGGCAAGGAGGACATACTCTAATGAATTACTGCACATTTAATAATGTCGTTGTGATTGAGTACCCTGTATGTGTAATTGTACCTGAGTGGTTTTACCTTGTTTGCTAGTTTTCCCAAGTCATACTATACATGTTAACATTAATGTCATTTTTATTTTTTGGTGTATTTAACTACCAAAATATGATTCCAGTCGCTTCTTGGAAAAGAGTGTATTTTAGCATTTACTTTGTGTTGGACCAGCAGAGATACATAAAAATTGCACCCAGTAATACCATCTCTGACTTTTGAACAATGCATCCCTCCGCTCCAGTCCTCTGTAACTGCTGTCTGATTGATTTACACCATCACACACACTCTGTCTCCGCGTAAAGCCCCGCCCCAACATCCCGGTTCAACTGGAAATACGCCAAATTACAGAAGCATGATGCTTTCACAGTGCCATCTCATTGTGACTAATCATATATTTGACTGAATCATTACACTTGGCCACAATTTAATTGTCATCCATCAGTGAGTACGCATGTTGTGGCCTCTCCCCAAGCATTACATCAGAAACGAGTGTAACTGTGAAACATCTCAAAAAGCATGCTGAGAACTGAAACATCAAATATTCAATTTTGTTCATGATTGTAGCTTATTTAAAGGGCCATACCAGTTATTTTGAGTGTTTAAATGGACCATTTACAACAATTTCCCCACATTTCACATTTGCGATAAACCATTTTGCTAAATCATGTGGGGGAACCAAAGATTTCACAACACATAATTAAAATCCATGGGTTTTCAAATTAAAACTTTTGGTTAAAACACCCACCTTGTAATGTTCTGCTTCTGCACCAAACAAAGCCGTCAACATTCAAAAACCACAGAGCCGATAATTCACTGTGTAAAGCAAATGCTTACCTGGGGAAAACTAATGTGGGCAATTTCATTACGGTGATGGAATGCTGGTGTGAAGAAAGTCTGAAGTCTCTGAAAGTTCATTTTCATTTCTTAGTGTAATGAATGGAAACCACTGGCTGGATAAAAGGCAGGAAAAATAATATTGGAGTTCTAAAATATGACTGCTTGCTTTGTACATTTTGTAGATTTTCCACTAAATATGCAAAATCACTGGTGTGGTCCTTTAACATTCATCCTGCTGCAGTATTATTGGTTTGTTTTGTCTGGTTGTTGCAAGCCTTCCTAGCTTATTAGATAGCTGATGGCGAAAGAAACCAATTTGGTAATGCTCATCAATAATGTGAATGGGTATGTTTAATTATTTATTTTATTGCAGATTGAGTAATGATATGAATGCCTGAATCCTATTTGAAGAAAGCTTCACTTAGGCAGTAACGTGCAATAACATAATGAACTCTCTGTCCTCATGTTTTGGCATTGCAATGGAAAAATAATTTTTAACTTTTTTTCCTTTTCTTTTCCTTTTTGTTTTGTTTTTTTTTAGTAAGTGCATAAACACACTTTTTAGCCAGTCTTTACCCGGCACAAACAGTGTGTTGGGGACTGAGAGATAAGGCATCGCCCATTTCTGCTTGGGCGCGACTGCTAAGCATTTGCCATGTTGCCACCAAAGACAAAAATACCTGCTCTGAGTTGTGGCCAGAAGTGCCGCATGATTGAAGCTTTCATCCCACAGAGAGCGGTGCAACAGTAATTTTGTTTTGCCTCGTATTTGGATAAATGTGGATTAATGCTGTTCACTGTATAGCAGCCTTATACTCATGTTTACAGCCCCTATAATGTAATATATAAAATATAATGTTGATTTGCTATTTAAAGTAACTCAGTAACTTCTGCTCTGAACCCATCCTAATTTAACTGCTTGCTGCTTCTCTAAAGTAATTTCTTGCATTGCTTGTTTTACTGACAGTTTTGTTTATTTTACCTCAGTGCTTCTGCTTGACTAGGGCTACTCAGAAAGTACACTCGTCCTACCCATGTTAATTTGTGATTACTCTGTGTGTGTTTGTGTGCCTCTAGGTTTGACAGTGAGCAGAGCGCGGCCCAGGAGGAGGTGCAGAGAGAGAGGAGCCAGAGGGAGAAACTGGCCAGAGAGAAAGACATGCTGACCGGAGAGGTCTTCAGCCTCCGACAGCAGCTGGAGGTGTGTATGTGCTGTACTAGTGTTGGGTCAGTGTGTGTGTGTGTGTGTGTGTAAGCGTAGGTTAATATATGGATCCCATATTGGTCTTGTATTAAAAAGTAGATCCAGTCTAGTCAGTGTCATCACCTCTGGTATGATGGATATCACGCAGTTTAATTGGTGTAAATGCTTATAAATACTTACATGTTGTAAATGCTTTTTCAGAGGCTTTCCAGCCCTTAAAAGAAATGACTCCAGGGGATTTTTTTTTGTATTTATCATTATTATTATTAGTATTAGTATTAGTATTTTTTCACATTTTTTGGTATGTATTGGTGTATCTTAAATGATTACATTTAAGATACTGAATAATTGGCAGAAAACAGCAGCTAAATAGAAGCTTCATTTCGAAAGTCTCATGTAAGGCTTGGCCTCCAAGAAACTGGTCCAACCCTAGTGTGTATTTGCAAAAGTATATTTGACATGCTCATCCTCATTATACTGTGTATATTATCATTGACCCAGTTTGTCACTCCAGTGTCCTGGAAGGATTTTGTGTCTGCATGTTCTCCTTGTGTCTGCCTCTGCAGCCCTAGTTAATAATTCCATAGCGCCCCTTCATCATCCTTGTACATGTAATCACTCACTGCAGGTCAAGACCAGGACATGTGTGTTCGTGTGTGTGCATTTGTTTCTATTCCATGCATAATCCCCTGGCCTCTCCCTCATCCCTGTTATGCATGTAACCCTCCGCACACAGGACAAGGACCTGGAGATGTGTGCAGTCAACCTGAAGCTGGAGCAGCTGGAGGCCGAGCTGCAGGACCTCAACTCCCAGGAGTCCAAGGACGAGGCATCGCTGGCCAAGGTCAGGAAGCAGCTCCGTGACATGGAGGCCAAGGTTAAGGACCAGGAGGAGGAGCTGGACGAGCAGGCTGGCACCATCCAGATGCTGGAGCAGGTAAACATGAAGCGCAGAGCTCCTCTCACAGGAAAACCGAGAATGCTCAAGTTTGACTTTTACCGAAAACCAGTTGTCCGCACTCCAGCCCTCTGAGCTACGGTGGCCTGTAAACAACACCAACGATATAGCCACAGTTTGCCAGTGAGTAAGTGAGCTAGCTTACTGAAGCAGAGATCCAACAAAAACATCTGGCGAAGAAATACTATAGAATGTAAGAAATATAAGTAATGTAAGTAATAGGGCTTGCATCAGCTGTTGTAATTTGTAACCCCTCTCTTGCCTAATATCCACTTAAGGAGGCATATACAGGATGTTTTATCTTCATAACATACATACATTTTTTAAAAGTATGGAGCAGTTAAAATATTGTGAAAATATGGAAATAAATAAATTACCTGTGGATAGAAATTCCTAAGGTTTGCAGATCTGCATTCTGTAAAAAACAAAAAAACAACAAAAAAACCTTAAATATATTTAATTTCCAAATGTAAGTAAATTATGTGACATAGGGTTTATGATGGATTCAGAATGGAGTTTATGGCCTTCACGGTCACAGAACTTTGTCAGCACACAAAGCACCGTGTAAACCTCCAACGCAGGTAATGAAACGTAAAGCACCCGGACAGCAGCCAATATGTATGTGCACAGCATAGTGCCATAGCCTGTCAGGCATAATTGTGAGCATGCTGCTCGGTTGGTTCAACAAGTTTTACAGCGGTTTCCATAAGAGCCGCCGAGCCGTGGCACACAAGGCATGACGATCATTTAACTCATTGGAGTGCTGGGCTGCAGCTTCAAAGCAAACCTGAACTGTGGAGGTGAGTTGGGTTGTATAGCTACCTGGACATGATGCAAGTCCTCATGGTGCTGAAATATCCTCATTAGTTGCTCTGTGCTCCCCCTGGGCTGATAATGCACAATACTAGATTTCTGGATTTCCAATCACTTCCATAGTGCAGCAAAAATGCTCCCAAAATAACACTTTGAGTACGTAAACAAATGCAAACAAAGCAGATTATTCCAATATAAAAAATAGCCAGGTACCAGTTTCTTTTTCTGTAATTACAATTATTTGTGAAAGTACTATCAGGTCATTGCTCACTGGCACAAGGCAGCGCTATGAAAGCACTATGAAAGTGAATGGAGAGACAGAAATCCAGTATTGTGGACTAGCAGCTCAGGGGAGCACAGAGCAACTAATGAGGGTATTTCAGCACCATGTGGACTGAAATAATGTCCAGGTAACTAAACAGCTCAACACCGTAATTCAGTTTTGCTTTAATTAGGGCAATTCGGGTGAATCCATGGTGTTTCAATTAGTGGTTTTCATCTGTTGCAGTCTTACTCTGTGATTTTGACTTGTTTAGAAACAGCAGCTGGACCTTTTACATAAAAAAAAAAAAAAATCTTTCCCAAACGCAGCTGCAACAAAGCAACACAAAATGTGCCGTCCACCACAAACGATGTAGCCCACCCTGGTAATCAGTAACAAATAGGACATTATTTTGACCTGTAGATGTAGCACCCTCACTTGGGCTAATCAGGGTAATTTTGGAAATCCTGGCACACAGCGTTGAGATGCATCGTTTTTTACCTGCATTCATTTTGTCTTCCAGGCCAAGCTGCGTTTGGAGATGGAGATGGAGCGTTTGCGTCACACCCACTCCAAGGAGATTGAGAACAAAGACGACGAGGTTGAGGAGATCAGGCAGTCCTGCAGCAAGAAGGTAAGGTTCTGCATCACACTCTCTCTCACACTGACCTTCTTTGTTTTTCCACACTTATTTAACTGACACACAAGCACACACTGAGTGAAAACCTCAATTTGCACCATTTTGGCTTAAACAAACTTCTCCATAAAAATTCCTCCATCTCTAATGTCAGTTATTTGCCCATTACTTGTTGGTTAATCTGTCAAACATGTTGGCTTCCATTGGTGGATGTAGCATCATTTGATATTGATGCGATGGAGCACTGGTGCATCTTGGTATATGTGTAGGTGGCTGTGTGAGTGGGTGAGTGTTGATATTTGGGTGCAACTTCTACTTTGTAGCTATTAAGCCTATTTGTGTTGTTTTGTATTTGTTTTTCTTTGCCAGTAGTGACTGGCCCCAGCACTGCCCTCAAACAACCGAGCCCTCGGCAGCCTACACATAATTAGCTTTTCTCATGGTTATACAAGCTGGGAGCGCTGACTGTACACTGTCTCTTCCAGTGACATTTACATAGTGATACATTATGCTGAATAAATAAATTTAAGAAATCCCCTTATGGTTTTCTCCATATGTAAATTTGGAATTTTCTGACTGGGCTTGTTAGCCCCAATGTAATATCTTGCTCATTTATATGCATCCTTAGTATTCAAAAATATTAGCTACTGCAGACTTTAGGAGATTTAATCTGCTTTACAGCCCATACCATGAAACAATTTTGATTTAGTATTCAGTATAGTATTAGTATAGTATTCAGTTTAGTATTCAGTATTTAGTATTCAGATTGCTAGACAGTTTCCAGTTATGCGTTTTAATTTTGTATGTAGTTGTTTTCATAGGTTAACCATCATGTGTTCACTAAGGCAGAGTGTGTGCAGCTCATTGAGGTTTTTCTCTGTGTGGACCGATGGAATTGATGCACGTATTTGTTTTTTTTTTCTGTGTGTGTTTGTGTGTGCGCGTGTGCAGCTGAAGCAGATGGAGGTTCAGCTCGAAGAAGAGTACGACGAGAAGCAGAAGGTGCTAAAAGAGAGGAGAGAGCTGGAGGCAAAGCTGCTGTCAGCCCAGGATGAGGTAACTACACACTGATCCCACGTGTTCACCGGTGGAGTGTTTGGTCCCAGGCCTGCTATGACTCGGGATGAGTTGTCTTACTCTACATTCACATGGAAGGCGAGAAAAAAAAAAACAGTGTGTGAATGCATGCAAAGAGGTTAGGCATGATTGGAGTCTACTTTTAACACTCCACAACAAATTCGCCAAAGTCCCTCACATGCCTGCAAGTGAGCCAAATAAGGAATAGTTAAGTTTTACTACGGTTTAATTCATTAAAAATTACCCTAATTATTGCAATCATAGGTTTCACTGGCATTGCTCCTCTTATTCTCTCCATGTTCTACAGGTCAGTACTAAATGTGGTCAGATAGGGGTGTCTGTGGTCTAATGCGTCTGTATTTTGGGTTCCAAGGCCTGAAAATGTTGGGAGAAGCACCGCTCAGGCTGGCATCATGATAGGCTTTCAGGTTTATGATAGACTGATCCACCTGTTTAATCTTGGTATCGTATTCCGTCTCATCAGCCATTGTCTTCTGATTAGACAGGAAAAAAGTGCAGTACTGTCTTTTTGCCACTTGGGGCAGTGGTGAGCACTTGCCAGACAGAGTAGGATATACATCAGTTAATGGAGCTAAATGCTATAAAATGATCACCACATTTGATTCAAACGATTTACGAATGACTGGGCTATTACTGTCATTGTTACACAGCCCGGTATTTATAACGAAGACATAATTATAAGCTGACATGAAATCAATGACTGTAAAATGATGGCAATGGCAGAGGATTTCCACTAGCATTGAGGCTATGTGGCAGCATAGCCAGAGGGAAAACAGCATTTTGGTCCCAAGTAATTCAAGATTTTATTCATCTGAGCTGGTAGAAATGTGGATCTTTGTAACCGGCGTTTGGTCATTTTCACCAGTGCACAGTAAAAAAACAAACAAAAAAAAAAATTGTAATCCTTTGACCGCTGTTATTTGACTCTGTTTAGCCCAGTTACAGTGCTCCCTGGAGGTGTCCTCACACATTGTCTCCCGGTATAGGCTATCTGCGGTTACACTGTGTGGTGGTATGTTGCATGTGCCTTGTGATTAATAATGTTAGCATACCACCTTCATCACTACACAGGCATCTGTCAACTGCAGATCCTTATAACACACAGCCAGAGCCAATGGCAAGTGTGAGGCAGCGTGCCATGCAAAAGCCATGCTAGGTTATGACAGTACTGTGAAAAGAGAAGTGTTTTGGTGTATTGCTAATGAGAGCCCCCATGCAGTCCTGTCTATTAGCTGGGTTTTCAACAAAGTATTATTAGGCAAATTATGATGTATCAAATTAGACAGGGTAAATGGAAACTGCACAATTTGCCAAGAATTGGTTTAATATCCACAAAGTTTTTATGCTTGCTTGAAGCATATTTTTTGGCCACTAAATGTATGTGATGAATAAAAAAACAGATTCGACATATAGATAATTATGTAGGTTTGGCTTGATCAGCTTGAGGAATGGTTCACTCTCATTGTACAGATATAATGAAAAGTTGCGTTGTTTGTAACATGTGTGGTTGTAGGATCTTTAGTTGGTTTGTTGCAATATCACAAGAAGTTTTCAGTTCTGTGAAATACAAAGTTGTATATCATCACAGTCAGCTGGCTAATCTAAAATAACAGGGAAGTCCGTGTAATGTAAATAAAAGTGGAGAAGAGACAGGCAGAGATTGCTCTGCTTGCACTTGTTGAAGAGGATGAGGAACTCATTCAGAAAGGGGGAATGCAGATAAATAACTGCACCGAACCCAGAACCGAGAGGCTCTCATTTCATTGAAGATCTAGTGGCTGTTTCAGTCTGTATTGTCAGAGGGACGTAACACACGGCATGGCTGCCCGGGTGCCCCAGAGGAGGGGAGGTGCTCGCCTGCGGTGGCCAAACCACTGAAAACAACCGAAAGAAATGTGCAGGAGGTTTCATGTTTGTCCTGCCACCTTACCCAGCCTCTGTCTGCTCCCAAGGTGCGACATGGCGACATTGAGACAGAGAAGCGTCTGAGGAAAGACCTGAAGAGAACCAAGGCTCTGCTGGCTGACGCCCAGATCATGTTGGACCACATGAAGAACAACGCACCCAGCAAGAGGGAGATCGCCCAGCTCAAGAACCAGGTACAGCACTCCCTCTCTTACACGACAGTGCAGACTAATGAAAACACACAACGATGCACATGCACACCTTCACAGTCACACTTTTTGGTACAGTTGTGCACACTTCTGCTTTTCTCATCTGGAGTCTATATGTCTTTGACAAGGTGAGTTAATGCACATATCCCAATCTACACATTCTCTATGTTATCCGCCTCTGCTAACTTAATACATTTGATCAGTTTGAGCATGTGTGCAGCCGGGAATGGAATTTATGAATAAAAATCACATTTGCAAATATCTGACATGCATTTTCTCCCACACTAATACCTCCCATCTCCATGCCTGTTTCAGCTGGAGGAGTCAGAGTTCACGTGCGCAGCGGCGGTCAAAGCCCGTAAATCCATGGAAGTGGAGATTGAGGATCTGCACGTTCAGATGGAGGACATTTCCAAAGCCAAACAAGCAGTCAGTACACCTCTCTGGATAATTTAAATTTATTTATACTTTAAAATTGAGGGTTGTATAGTTCCCTGGGTGTGATATGAGTCCACATGGTGGCAAAATATCCTCATTAGTTGTTCTGTGCTCCTCTGGGCTCTTAATCCACAATACTGGATTTCAGTCTCTCCATTCACTTCCATAGCAAAACAGCTCCCAAAATAACACTTTTATTACAGAAAAAGGCATGAACAAAGCAGTTTATGGCGAAACAAGAAGCTCATATTTTTCATGAAATGAAACATCTCTTTCCTTGTTATTTTCCCTCTTGAGTTGGAAAGTAGATCCAGCAGGTAACATGTGTAGGAGACCTTCGCATAGTAGCCTTGAGCCAGGAAGAAACAACCTGATGAACGTTCACAAATTATTATAATTTCAGAAAAAGAAAAGGTACTGGGACGTTCCCTTTTTATATTGGCAAAATCCACCTTGTTTGCATTTGTTTATGAGCTGAAAGTGTTATTTTGTGAGTTGCTTTCCTATGGAAATGAATGTAGAGATAGAAATACAGTGTTGTGGATGAGCAGCCCAGGGGAGCACGGAACAAGATTATTTTAAGATTATTTTGTGCATTTCTGCTTTTTGAGACAGTCACAGTGCAGAGAGACAGGAAAGACAGGGCAGAGAGAGGGCAGGACATGCAGCAAAGGCTCTGGGCTGGGATTCAAACCCAGGCCACTGCAGCTCAGCCTGAGTATTACATGGTGCGAAGCCAAGCTCAGTTTTGCTTTAACACTTTAGCACACATTTCTTTCCCTTGTCAGCATACCTCAGACAACTAAAACCAAAAAAAGGAAGGGAGATTTCAGGGTCCTAGGCATACGCCACCACAAGTTTATGACCCAGCTTATATAAATGGTATCCAGTAAAATGTTTGCATTTGAAAATTATCCTCATTCATGATCATATAGGTTTTTTAGCCTCTTTTCTAAGCCTTTTTTAAGCCTTCACCATCTGTGGTGGTTGCAGGGCTGCAATAGATGTGTCAAAACATCGCCGGTAGCCAGAGAGAAGGGGTTAAAGGACACACCTGTTCCCCCATAGCTCTTCCTCCATCCTTTATTTACTCTCTCTATTCCTCTTAGTTTTCTGCTTCGTTTCCCACATTATCTTGTGTTGTCTTCTCTTATGTTCTTCTCCTCCTCCTCTGTGTTTTCTCTTGCTCTTCTTCGCAGTTGATCTTCTTCCTCCCTGCACTGGCTTCACTAACATCTCCCTAATCTGTTGCGACCTCCGTATTTTCCCCTCGCTTTGTTTCCTATTGACTTTTTTTTTTCTTCACCTTTCCCCATCTCCTCATCTGGCCCCATATCTGCTGCCTGTTTGTCCTTTTTCACGTCCACTTGTTTTTTTATTCAGGGTTCCCACACATCCTGGTAAAATGTCCTGGAATTCTTTGTGACAACCTAGAAAATTATCACGTTCACCTGAGATTGCAAATGTTTTCCCGAGCTCACACTGCACATTTTCAGCCGCTGACGCTCGGTTCCAGTGCCCATTCATACCTAACTATTGTATTTGGTGCACTGTGCTGCAGTGTCACCTGCGTATGGGAGGCCAAACATGTCAAAAACAGTCAAAACCAAGGCTGTGATCAACACGTCATTTGTGTATAAACAGTACATTTTTGCGTTTTTCTTAAACACACAAACATGTTGTACAAAACACAATGTGTTGACAACGTGTAATTTGATATGTCAATTTAATGCAATTTTGAGCTGTTTGTCCATTTTGAATCGTTTAAGGATGACCTGTCAGCAGCAGCTATTATGTACTCAAGTCACTGAATATGCCCTTGAAAAAACTTTGGGATTGATTTCCTCAAAAAAGTGGAAACCCTTTTTAGTGTGTCTTTGTAAAAGCAGCCTTCAGCTCTTTCTCTGCCTCCTCGTGCTTTCTCTCATTAATTCCATTTATTAAAGGACAATTCCAGTGATTTTGCAGGTTTAGCATAAATTCTACAAAATGTATAAAGCCAGCAGTCGTATTTAGAACTGCCATATCATTTTTCCATTCGTTCCCCTACGATATGAAAAGAGACTTCAGACTTTCTTCACACCAGTATGCCATCACCGTCATAAAGTCGTCCACATTCGTTTTCCTAAAAGCAGCAGCACTGTTGTGTTTTGATAATTTGACTTTGGGTGGAGTGAAACGGTCCCTCCCATGCAAAACATTTGCTTCACACAGCGAGTTATCAGTGCCGCGGTTTATGAATGACGCCGACTTTGTTAGCTGCAGAAGCAGATCGTTTAAAGGTGGCTGTTTGAACTGAAAAGTCAAATTAGACAGTCGACTGATTTCAATTATTTCTCGTGAAATCTTTAGTACCCCCGCATGATTTGCTAAACGGTTTGTTGCGATGTAAAATGTGGCTAAACTGTAGTAAACAGGCCAAACATTCAAAATCAGTGGTATGATCCTTGTAAGGTGAAGCTGCAGAGTGAAATTGACTGATGGTCAGTGCTGTCAGGCCAGAGTTTCAACATGCTTCTAAATCCATTTCTAATTTGAGCAAGACATGTCACCTTGAAATGTATTACTGCTTATATTGTCATCAGCAAGGTGAACATTATCAGCACAGTGAAATGAAGGGTAGAGATAATTGAGTTCACACAGCAGCAGGTCAGGAGCAGAAATGTGGAGAAGATGGATGGATGGACGGAAGAGGGGGGGTTCAGCTGTCTCCATGACTTTTGCTCTCTCTCACTTTGTCTTCTAGTCTGTTGTTCACTTCTGCTCTGCCCTGCCAGACAAACAAAGGTGGCGGGCAGGCACACACACACACACACACACACACACACACACACACACACACACACTCCCCCTCGTCCACACACTTAGTATAAATGGAAATTCCAGCTGTTTTCTGGGGCTTAATCTTATTCCTGTGAGGAAAAATGAATATATAAACAGCTCTCGGGGAGTTTTGATGGATAGTCAGCTGGTTAGCAATGCTCCCTGTCTCTGTGTGGCTCTTGGTTTCACAAAGTTACCGCTTCCATCTGCGTGACAGGTAGATGGTAGTTGTGACAGGCCAAACATTTCTCAGTCAGTCGTAAAATGTGAACGAAAACACAAAATAGATGACACATAACATACATTATAGACACATAATAAATGCGTCTCCACCGTGATGTGGCAGCAGAAATCTCAGCTCACACATCCAGCCGCTTTGACATTTATTCAGTAAATCAAGTAGAGGCGATTACCTCAGTATATTGTTCACAGTGGTGGCTAATTTTATGTGTTTCTTTTTGCCCTAGCAGCCCTAGCAAGCTTTTTTTTTTTTTACACACACAAGCAGACAATTTTCACAGTATGATACATGGCTCAAAATCCCTTCAGCTCTTTGAAACCTGAGCATATTGACTTGATTTCTTTCAAAAACATAGGAAAAGGCATGTGCAAAAAATTTACTGGGAAATAATAGCAAAGAAATTACAAGAAAATTAGCAAAAACAATATTTTTAAAAATGTCCAAAAAACTATATTTATAATGATTAAATTTATATATGTAAAGCCAAGGTCAGATCAGTGATGCTGGATCAGCATCAGTGTTTAAATGCTCATGAAAGACATCTGAACACAACCTCGTGAAGAAAATTAAAAACATAAATGCTGGAGAATGCATTCAGACACCTTTCACAAGCATTTAAACAAACTAAAAAATCACGTGAAGAGAAAATGACTTGAAAATGACCAAAAAAAGCTAAATATTCACCAAAAAGTAAGAAAATTAAGTCAGCAATTTAGTCAAACATCAGAAAATTAGCAGTTATTTGAAAAAATACATGAAAACTATATGTAATACTTAACCCTCCTGTTATGTTCAAATTTACTAACATCTTTTATGTTTAAACCTCCAGTATGCAGTTTAAACCTCCACAAAATTATTATAATTAAAATTGTTACCAACGTTTATGTTTCAGGTACTTTATGTTTCTTTGTTGACGACCTAAACAGCCCTTTAAATAAAACATAACACAAATGATAATTAAACTCTACCAACAAAAGCCTGCCCATGGGCCTCTGGGTTTCAAACACTAAACTGATGTTGGGTGCTGATATTACAGAGCTATGGCGTCATACTGACACGCGATCTCAGCTTTGAAGGTGAAGGTCGCACCAGCAGGCGTCCTCAGCTTTGTTTGGTTGTTTGAGAATAAAAACGTCAAAGACGGTAAACGTAATCTGCACTAAAGAGGAGAGCAACAGATCTCGGAAGCTAAAGGGCATTTTATTGTTTTACCAAAATACACGTCAGCTTTTGCCCTTGAGAATGGGAAACAATTTGAGTGTGAATAAAATGAACGTGTCGGCAACGGCGCCTTTGAGGGTGACCTTTTGCGCCACGAATCCGGCCTGCTGGGAAAGTGAAAAAGGCTTATTACGTCGATGGAGGGATTTTTGATGCATATCCGGTGGCCCCATGTCACACTACAAGAGAGATAAAATCATGCAAATAACATTTCTTTTCTCAGATGGTCTGCCGCTCCACCATCCACTGCTGTGATTGCAGTGTTTTGAGAAAATTGTCTTGTTTTTGACAGCTTGTTTTTATCCCGCCTCAGTTGGCAGTCATTTCATGTATAGATATAAAATAATAAATAAATAGAGAGAAGGAGAGTGAGAGAGATGGAGAATACCATGGCGTTTTGGGGGTATTTTTTGGCTGTCAGAGTCTAAGGGGGAAAAAAACAAACAAACAAAGAAAAAAAAACAAAAGAAAAATATTGAAAAAATAGAGATCCTTAGCTACATAATTGGTTTGAGATTGCACTGACAAGGTACTGTTAAATGAAAGTTTGCTGCCGCGTGTTTTTGAAGTGTCCATCACAGCGTTTCTCCCCACACCTGCAGCGACTGAGAGCGCAGCAGCTGCTTTCAAAGTTTCTGCTCATATTACCATTCATCGAGGGCAAAGTTGATGTTAAAAAAGGAAAGTATAATATGGAAATGATTTTGCCCCAGATTCCAAATGGGTATTTTTAGCACCTGGATTACACCTCGCCACATCTCAGCATTGAGTAGTATTGGAAAACATAAATAAATGAATACATTTTCAACCATTATAAACCTATACCAACTGAAAAAGTTCCATGTTATGAGTATGAACTCGGTGGCCAATTTATTAGGCCCACCTGCACAATCCAATCCAACTGTGGTGCCATAAAGTTTCCTTTTCTGCTGCCTGTAATGCTCAGCTTTTCTTGTTGTCACAGTAACAGAGGTGTTCATTCACTTCTATGTTTGGCACTGAACACATAGTTAGTGCTGCTGTTGGACTAGACTGCACTTTATTGAGAGCTGTTTCCACTATTCTGTCCCCCCTCATGTGTATAAATAGGGGAGGAAAAAAATTAGAAACACCTCTCAGTATAACTTAGTCCAGTAAAAGACCTCTGCAAACTACAACCTCAGTAATAAACGCAGAATTAAATTGACACATTCTCCACAATGTCAACACAAACTGAACATTATAAACTTTGCTAAAAGGTAGAGTTTATGGCAGAGCTGCTGACCTGAACGGCATTAGATTGTGCAGGTGGAGCTGATAAAGTGGACACTGAGTGTGTATTACGATTCATTGAGGGCAAAGTTGATAAAAAATAAAAAGTAAAGTATATTATGGAAATGATTTCGCCCCAGATCCCGAATGGATATTTTTAGCACCTGGATTATACCTCGCCACATCTCAGCAGCAGGTCGTAATGGAAAACATAAATTAATTAAAACATTTTTAACCATTACAAACCAACACCAATTGAAAAAGGGCCATGCTTGTGTATAAACAGCCCAGCCTGCCGTCCATCTCTCTTTTCGAAGGCCTCTTTTCCTGCAGTGAGTTGGATTCATCAGATTTGCTCCATTATGCATCCTGAGGTCTGTTTGGACTGTATCTTAATAAGATGGATGCCATGGTGTCAGTGCTGCCTCTCCCCCACTTCTCTCATCTACTCGCTATGTGCTAATGGATTCATTAGCCTTTTTTGCATAGCCACATTATTCATCATTTATTAATCCATAGCCCTGCACCGCCAATCTCTCTCTTTCTCTTTCCCTCTCACTCGCTCTCGCTCTCTTTCTCTTTCCCTCTTGTATTATCCCAGTCATTACAGAAATAGGATTACTCCGCAGTCCCTCCCCTTAGCTGAAGGTAGCTACAAGGCATTTGCTGCTAGCATTTAGCCACTAATTGGAGAGCTTGATTATGGCTGAGACCTCAAGTGACCCCTATTGGGCCCTTTGATCAGTGGAGGGGCTATGAGTAGGAGCTAATGAGGAACCTCCTTGGAGGAAAATCTTTGCAATTCAGACAGTAGCCTACATACAAAGCCAAAGAGCAGTAAGTATGTGAGTAATGACACTAAGAAATATGACCTCAGAGCGTACACCTTGCCCCAACAGGGGTGTAATAGGTGACCAAGTGGATGATATATAGCTAATAACATTTATTTGTTTATTTAGAAAAAAAAAAACAGCCCAGCTTTAACCTTAGTCTTGCATAATACACAAACATAGCTGCAGCTGTTTGACTTTGTAGGGCAGCATGAGTTCACTGATGTTATTTAGGGTTAGGTTTAAATCTGCACTTCAGATTCCCACCTTTGATTTGTTGGTGTTACTCCCGGCACGTCTCACTCTCTGTCTCCTTTCTCCCTAAAGCTGGAAGAACAGCTGAGTCGTCTGCAGAGGGAGAAGAACGACCTCCAGTCCAGGATGGAGGAAGACCAGGAGGACCTCAATGAGCTGATGAAGAAACACAAGTCAGCTGTGGCACAGGTATCTCTTCCTGTCTTCCTCTGTGTGTGTCTGTTTGTCTCACTCTCTCTCACACACACACACACACACACACACACACACAGCACACACACACAGGTGTACACACATGGGTTCAACCAAAATAGGTATTATTTAACCACTTTAAGTCAGATTTTGCCTTAAAATTCCCTTTACAGTCAAAATGAAACAAAATTTCCCGTTGTGTATGACTGTCACATCCATACTGTGTGTCTGCTGGAAGCTGCATCACAAGAAACTGAGTGAAATATTCAAAACCAAGATGCCGTCGTTTTATGGCTGCAACATCACATCAAATACAAAATATTTGCTTGTCTTGTGCGTCATTTTAGACACATTTCTGTGGAATTCAGAAGGACATGTTTGGGGTCTTTGGAAATATTGAGATCTGCACTAGATTATATAATAAAGCTCTGTGGCTTTGAACACTGGACTTTCGGGGTCGAAGAAGTTTTGGTGTGAAGCTGCAATGTTGTTTGTCAGTATGTAATATTTTCCAAATCTGTTGTGGAAGAAACATGAGATATTCACTATTTCAGGGTGTTGTCTCCTGGGAACAGTAATACACTAAAACACTCACACTTGCCATTGAAACCTACCATTGTAATATGGTGAAGGGATAGGCACAGGCAAAACTGGGGCATCATCGCTCAAATTGCATTATATCCATCATATCAGAAATGGATGACACAAGCCGCCTGTATATGCTTTTTAATAGAAGGGCAATTTTGGTTTATTGTACAGCTGAATCAGTTCACATACACAGCCATGCACAAACCCAGTCTGCTACAATATAATGTCAAAAAGCAATACAAGGCACATTTGTCAAAACAGTCCCTACATCAAAGCTGTACATTGAATTGTTTGACCTAATCTGTCCCTAGCAATTTAGTAATTTTCTAAAAGTGGTAGCATTTGGCGAGCTCCAAGTGGCCTGCATTAGTGGTAATGCAGCTGTACGTACAGATGAGCACCAAGTGGAAATGAAAGCGCTTTCTCTCTATCGCTGATGGAATGATGAGTGATCTGTCTCCACTGGCTCCAAATGAATCCATCCCTCCTGTCCAAAGTGAAGCAGCTCTATTCCCGATGGGACTCGCCTTAGCAGAGTGCTTCATCTACTGGAAAAAAAGCACTCATCTCAAATATTTCACACGGGTCACATTGAAATGAGATTTATTGATGTGCTTTCACTGGCTTGCTGTGCTCTCCCTTTAGATTTTTGGAGAAAAAAAACAGCTTCCCACCAGATTTATTTATTTAATCTTGTTAATGTCAGTGTGATGTCACCATGTGTTAGGAGGATTTGCTCAGTATTTTTTTATCTTGCGGCTTTGGATGGGTACAGATTTTTGGATTTACATATTATTGATGGTCTACTTGTAAACATAAAAAAGTAAGGGCTTAACCCAAGCTTTGTCCAATTTTTTGCCAGATCGAAGAAAAGAAAATATATATATTTCATCAGCCACCATGCTGCTTACCACCATGTAGTTCCACTTGTAACATGCCCTTTAACATAGACTCTTTATTCTCATGTTTTTTTTCGAATGTAGTCAGCCCAGAACCTGGCCCAGATTAGCGACCTGCAAGCCCAGCTGGAGGAGACCATGAAGGAGAAGCAGGAGATCCAGGAGAAGGTAGGCACTTTCTCTTTATTCTGCCTCCTTTATCACTGGATAAAGAAGGCAGAATTCAGAAAACATTCATCCCAGTCATGGATCTTTTCATCCCTCGCACCACAATGGTGGAATGAGCTTCGTCTCTCGGTCAGAAAATCTGAATCGTTCCCCATCTTTTGCTGGAGAATGAAGACTTACCTCTTCAGGTACATCTGGATCCCACTTGCATTGAGCTCTCATACAAGACCCTCCTTTCTTGTTAACAACTTAAAAAAATGCTGTTTATTCCTATTGAAAGCTTACTGACAAAATGTACTATCTGCAAGTCACTCTGGCCAAAATGATCTGCTAAATGACATAATATACTGCAATACTTATTATACTGTCCAGGGAAAATGTGCAGTTTGTGGTCCATGCCATGTAATTCACAATGTTTTACATTTACTATAATAATTCACATCCTCCTTATTTAAATATTTGTTTCATACTCTCTATAGGCAGTTGACATCATACTGTCGTGATTGAACTTCCAATCAGTTCGTGGATGCTTTCTAGTGTTGTGAATGCATCTCTTTCCCAGAAAAAAAAATCCCCTTTCTCACTGGAAGTTATGCATTTCACTGTGTCCAGAAGCAGCAGCAGCAGTGGTTTTCCTCCGGATTACAAAGACGGAAAACTGTGTAGTCAGCATGATCAGCGACAGCCACTGTAGCTGAACAGACAAAGAAACTCGAACTTCATCGACAGAAAATCCCAGGAAATAGAAACAGATGAACTGCTCAGAGGAAGGCAGGCTTGCTAAAACGAAAAGCAGCTGTCTCAGAGTCACTGCTGGAGTGAACATCATCATTTCCCTCCAGAGATGTGACGGGATGATGAGGATAGATGCAGATATGGTGCTTTTCCTTTTTTTTTTTTTCTTTTTTTGGCCCGGTAAGTTTTGCTGTGGTTGATTAGCTGCAACTTGCATTGAGTGCAAAACACCAAACAGTGATCAGTTATTACCAATAATTTTGTTGATCATCACTTTAAATTTAAATGACAGTTAACTTTTTAGCCACAGAAGTACATATCATCCCAAAGGAGAGAACATACGGAAGAGGATTAGGATCACCCAAAAAAAGCTCCTACATTAATCTCAGAATTCTGACTTTTTTCACAGAATTCCAAGATTAATCTCAGAAGTCATTTTTTGAATTTGTAGCCTTAATCCTCTTTTCCATAAGACTGACTGGAACTTTCCTAAGATTGAAATGTTTTAAATTGCACAGCTTCCGCTATCACATTGGCCAGTGGTGTATCACTTTTAAAAATTTAACCCAGATTGCAGCCAGTCCTCCTCTCCCTTGACTTTGCATGGTTCCCTTGACAAACACAGCACTTGATGTAATTGATGTGTCATTCAAGTGAGATTTGCCTCAGCAAGTTGTGACACAGATGGCCAACTTGGTTTCACAATTCCCAGACAAGCAATAATGCTGAACATGCTAGCGCTGTCATCCTCCTAATGATTCAGTCTGGTGCCGCGCGAATCCCTTTGTCTGTCAGCTGCTGCTGTAGCCGCCAAATCAAGCCCCGCTTCCAACGGGGAGATCAGACCTGTAATACCTTGAGCAGTAACCACCACCCCCAGCATCTGACCCTCCCAGATACAAGAGATTTGTGTCTCGGCACGACACAAGCCATGCGTCCTCCCATCCGGTGATAACCATCTGAGACCTCTGCTTCGTAGCAATTATCCCAACCGTCAGTGAGAATCCTGGGGTTGTCCAGCAAACCCCTGTCAGTCCCTCACACCCACATCCATCCTGTTCCCTCTCTGCTGGCTCATTACCCTGGGGAAAACTGTCACAGTATGCTTGTACCCCCGTGGGGGTGGGGATGGGGATGGGGGGAGGAGCAGGCTTTGAGCATTTAGCTTTTTGAAGGAAGACATGGCTCTGATACAGCAAGTCAAAGAACCCCTCCTTCTTCTTGCTTCCATATTGCAGGGGAATGTCGAATGTGCAAGCACTTTAGCATGATACGGCTGATAAAAGAATTACATGTATTCTGTGGCATGTCTGCAGACTTTGAATTATGGATATGAAAGAGTCTAGTAATGAAGGGCTGTTTTTGAAGTGAAGTCCAACTCTGGACTGATGTTACAATCTGCGCACAAAGCATCAGGCCTCTCCTCTAAAGAATATGGATGATAGATGTGTGTTTTGGCCTCGTCCTCCAGTTGAAGCATCCCACAGAGATGAGAGGCCTTCTCCTCGGCTCTTTGATTCGAGGTTGACGGAGAGGTTTTTTTAGAGATTGAATCACTCGGTGCTTCAGGTAGCATAAATTGTCGAGAAAATTACCACAATTTGTTCCAAGGTTATTCTCAGACAGATTAGATTTCATTTATTTGTTTATTTATGTTTTTTTGAGTCCTCAAATTGCCGGTGGTGGACCCTTTGTGATGTCTTCTTGCTATTTTGTGAGGTCAGTGATATGAGCCACTTGAGTATGGTTGGTTGGAATAAAAACCTGCACATTTACAGGTCACTGTTGCACCCCGGCTGAGGGAATGAATGTCATCAGTGGAACGTGTTTACAAGTACAGTGTTATAAAAGTGTGTGTGTGTGTGTGTGTTTTGTTTCTTAGATGCAAGCTCTTCAGAGCCAGCTGGAGTTCCAGGAGCAGTCCATGGTGGAGAAATCCCTCGTTAGCCGGCAAGAAGCAAAAATCCGAGAGCTGGAGACCAAGCTGGAGTTTGAGAAGACCCAGGTCAAACGCCTGGAGGTGAGAGCCGGTGATGAGGAAGAGGGGGGGTGTGGGATAGAAAGCTCTGGCAGCCTGTCACATGTGAGACAGAGAGGTATAGCTAGGTGAGCTGTGATGTTTAGGGTCAGGGAACTGCTGGAAACAAAACACAGCGAAACGTTTTTGCATTTATTAGACAGGGGCCGCTCTCTCCTACATCATCATTAAGTGCCACTACTCTGTCTTGTGCACCTGCACCACATGAACATCTTCTGTACTTCCACTGGCTTTCAGACAATCCCACCATCATTACCAGCCAGATATTACCATCCCTGCTTTGCTTTGTCCTCAAGCTTGTGTTACTTTCACTCGACAATACCATTTGTTATTCTGTCATTTTCAAATTACTTTCTGATTTTGCCCCAGACAAAAAGCTAAAGTGAAGGATAAAGGTTACCATCTGCACGCTCCCAGGGAGAAATTGAAATCCTCTCTCGCCCACTGATAAAATCCCCTGTGCTCATTTTGGCAAGGTTCAGTTTGGTAATTACTAGCTGTGCAATGTGCTTACAGGCAGACACACTCCCCATTCTCAACCTCATTGCTAAAAGTTA